>LKNJ01001080.1:0-101358 GCA_002120245.1 Maccullochella peelii | reverse complement strand
CCCCCCGCTTCACTTGGGACCGGTGCGGTCTGGACTGGATTATCTCCCTGATAGCGCTCTGGCCTCTCACTGCTTCACATCCATTCATAATTTTTTATTTTAGCGATGCAAACATCATCCCAAAGAGCTCCCTCCTCCCCCCTCCTCTCATCCACACCCCAGTAAAATATTCCTTGCATACTGCACGCTTTGCGTCGCACTGATCAGGCCAGCCCCATCCGTGCATGACAGCCTTTACCACGCTGACCGACTTGTGCGCCATTGGATGGGCGGTGTTTCATTGCGCATTTGTGCACACCATTGCCCAGCAGGCCTTTTGCTGGAGTGGCTCTGTGCTGCATTAATGGGGATAGGCCTGTTCATCCCATCACACACACACACACACACACACACACACACACACACACACATACACACACACACACACACACACAGTGGAAAAGGCATTTGATGGAGGCCTGGTGCTCCTGCAGCCCAGATTCCCACCTCCATTGCCCCATCAGAAATGAGCAGCAACATCATCCTGCTGTAGTCTGCTGGAAAGGAGAGCAGAGCAGAGAGGAGGACTGGCTCAGAGCTGCTGGATCTGCCAGGGCTTCTACTGGCCTGTTTAATTTGAAAGTAATCACATGCAGCACTCTCTTGTGAGGAAATGTGCATTTTGTTGTTGCATGTGGCATGATTGAAACCATGCTACAGTATTGCTGTACTTTTACCAAAGCTGTGGCATTTCTGAACATGGTTTGTTTGGAATTATGTCACGTTAACATCATGACAGACAGAAATAGTCCCTTGGTTATGACGTGTAAGCATTCTCACCATCGGACAACCCTACTTGCAGACATTTGCGTGCCACAAACTGCAAGTCAAAGCTGTGCCCGACTGATTGACTCTCATTTGCTTGTGGCTGGAAAATAAACCCATGTGCCATTTTTTTTCTTTTGTGTTGCATTGCAGCAATGTGGTTAAACAGTTGTGAAATTCAGTGAACACTGACACCTTGACTTGAGGTTTGTGGTGCAAATGTAGGGTAACTCAACATGCTAATTGCTATAGTTATTGCAAGTCTAATTTAGACACTGAATTTTTAGGTTTTCTAGCATTGAGCACTTGTTGTTTGATAGAGTTGGTCATGTGAGGGTTAGAAACAGCCAGCATTTACAGAATAAGCATTCAATTGTGGTTTAATTACCTTGAATTACCAAGCTTTCTCATGTTGATGTTTAGCTGTACGTATTGCTAAATATGCCGACTTCCATGTGACAGTGAAGGCTGCACTAGTGAAGCAGAGCCAGAGGTGATTCTGCCACTTCATAATGAGAATACACACCTGTAGACACTTCGATATTGTGGAGGTGGATAGCAGCGAGTTCTGCAAATGACAAGGCTCCATCCTCAGGCTTTCTTATTACTTCTGCACCCTAAATGATGCCTCGTAGTGGTGTAATGGTGTAGCAGGCATCATAACATAAAAAAGCAAAGTCAAGAAAAATCTAAATAACCACGTTATATTTGCAATATTACAACGCACTCTACTTATAAAAAGAAAGCAATGTGTTTGTATACAGTTGATTTTAAAATTCATACATGCTTGGATGTGGTAGCAATGGCATGTCATCCTCTTAAGGCCCTGATAGAGTCCAAAATGGAGGCGCACAGTGGATGTGGACATGGTTTTGTTTATGCGGGTATGTACACACACGTGCAGTTGTACAGTAACGTACAGTCAGCACAGTTGCAGACATGGGCAGATGATGTGCGGAAAGTATATTTTGAGCTTTTTCTTACTTCTTGTATGACATAAACTTGCTATTGCTCTGCAGTTCATAGGCTGAGGCTCATGGTAAACATAACACAAAGTAACTCAACATACAGTATGGCATGCTGCAGGAAAGTAAAGCATATATGAGGAGCCATTGTGGGCCTTAAAGTGGCATTTGAGAAAGCACAGCTGAAGGGGATGTGACTCACCTGAGCTGCTGCAACAAAATTAGGTCGTAAGATGTTGACACTGAATCACTGTTTGGACGTCACTCGGCTGTAAGCTCGTGCACATCAGAGCCATCAGGTCTTTCTGTCACATGATGATCAGAAGTACTCGGCATAATAAACATCCAGGAGTCTGAGCAGGAACCTAAACTGTTGGCAATGGCTCTCTCTCACATGTCTCAGGGTAAACAGGAGGACCTCGCAGGCTTATTTTACACTGTGGCCAATGTTGATTGTTCAGTGTCCACAGAACAATCTCAAGGTCTACTGTATCTCCAGTTCTGTCTGCTGAGGAATTACACAAGTGACCAGCGGCCTTCAACGATTCCACTGCTGAGACGAGTGTCACTTCGAATCAGGTTGTGTGGTCATGGACCATGAGGATGACCCCGAGGCTCGCTCGCCTCAGCAAACGCCTGCTCTGCTGTTACCTCACAGTGTGAACAATGAAATGTCTCCTGATAATTAAGCAGAGTGACGGTCGTGTGGGTGCGTTTGGTCACATTTTTTGTGCTGGGGGAAAACGGTACCACTGAAATGACATCCTGATTTGCTTTGAGCTTTTTCTTTATGGTTTTATTTGTGTTTTTTGAGGCTCTGGGGTGGACGGCGGCTGTAAACGTTAAATTAAAGCGGGGGACAAGTGGTTGTGGAAGTGCTCAGATGCACGGGAACACAAATGAACCTTGACATTTTCAGTTTAGTTCCTCGGTGAATCACAACCATGTGTGCCATGTGTGTTTGAGTGAGGATGACCCAAGCTCTGTTTTTATCTGCCTTGCAAACATCTGACCCAAAAGCGCGCCTGTGTGTGTGTGTGTGGGTCAGCACATGTGCACTCGATCCCCAGAATTTGGTGATTGGTTGGGCTTCCCAGGCTAGCGAATAGCTGTGGAGTGTGACGGACTGAGGCTTGTTGCAGCTGTGTGCACTGACAACAGCTGTTGGGATGGAAAAATAAAACAGAGGGGGGTGGGGGGTGGGGGGGTAGAGAGAGATAGAGAGACATAGAAAAAAAAAAAGAAATACAAAAGAGAGAGAAGCACACACTTTAATCACCGCAGTGTTTTTGTTTAGTTGCTAAAAATGTGCTGAAGGACCTCAGTGTACCCCCCTACATTGTTTGGCAAATATTAGACCTTAAACATCTACGACGTCCAGCAGCTGTTTTACACTGTGAACATCCTAAAAAATGGTGATATTTGAACTTTTAAGTGAAAACATCTGTCAGTATCTTTTCTATTTCACTTCTTTTCCATGCCATTTTCTTGATACTCTTGCAGCGATCAGCCTTATTCTGACTTGATATTAAGTATTTCCAGAAAATGCATCTGGGGACAGTTGGAATTTATCTAAATGTGTATGTTGATGCCTTCAAATTGGGTCGTGTTCACGAGAAGAGTCCATATGGACGACCTCGTAAGTGGATTTCTTTTACACAAGTTTGATATATACGACGTGTTTGCTGACGTTTTCAGAAATGGAAGTTCATTTATTCAATATATTGTCATTTTAGTCGTATAGAATTTTTCTTCGTAATTTTATAATACGTCCGAGGAAAATGTTGATATAAATAGAAAGTGAGTCAACATTTCTTGGAAAGAAGCGAAGACTGTCAGCAGTTTTTTGGCGTCCATGATGCTGTTGCTTAGCAGCGGCCTTCTCACGACTTACCTAAAACCTAAACCTAAACTTCATTAACCAAGAGTAAAACGGTCAGATGTTGCAGTGTTTGTGTTTCCATTAAACAGTGGGAGGTGGAGGAAAAATCAAATCAGAGCTGAAGAGAGAGGCAGAAGGAATTTTTAAAACTCTGGGGTAAGACCACACTCAGCATGTGGGGCTGGGAATCCCCCTCTCTGAGGAAATAGTTTAACCCATTTATGACTTGCTGAGTTTTCGACCCACTGAGCTTCTCTCCTTCAAACCACAGCTGCAACTGTTTTAGCCTCACTGAGACAGGCATGCCTTTTTAAGTTTATAAAATGTCCAAGATGAGCAAGCGCATCAAACGTCTGGGGTTTTGTTCTCTAAAAAAGAGCAAAGCTGGAGTTTGTTACCTCGCTCGGCGTGGGTGTCGGCAGAGAGCGAGTGAATGTCTTTGTGAGGAAGTAGTGAAAAAACGGCGGAAGTCATCAGTGCAATGAGGAGAAGCTGGTGGCTTTGCTGTGATAGCCAGGTTAGAAAACCAAAGCTCGGGTCCCGTCACTCTGTCATGTATCTGCATGAAATGTCTCAGCAGTTTAGAAAATGACAACATGAGAGCGTAATTCCTGCTGACCGGGTGATATGGGCTCTAGAAATGCAATGCAGATAACAGTATCGTTCAGATGCTGATCATTTGTGTGGATGTTGTTACCATTGAAATTCATTTCATTATCAGCTTGCCCAAGAATGTTAAATAGCAGTTTAAGATTATTTCCATCAGCAATTATTTTTCGATTATTAGATTCAACATTTAATCTATAAAATATCTGAAAATAGTGAAAAATAGGCCTCCCTGTCACTCTTTTCCAGAATCCAAGGGTTCAGCTTGACATTGCTTGATTTGTCAGAACCCCAAAAATATCAAATTACAATGATATAAAACCGAGAAAAGCACCAAATCCTCACATGTGGGAAGCTGGAACTATAGGGACTGTTTGGCATTTTTACTGGAAAAATTACTCAAATAATGAATTGATCACGAACATTGTAGATAATTTATTTTCTGTCGATCAACCCTAACTCTTAATATAATATATTATCAGTGTACCATAATACTATACAATATTTGAGAATAAATGTGTGTTTTCATGTGAAAATAATATCAAATGAAGATGATGACCTTTTAATCACGAGACGCTAGGACCAGACCGAAAAACTCTACTTTATCACTGTCTTTAAATGAATAAATTAATTTGAAATAAATGGAGATACAATGTGCAAAACAATCAGATTGCACTGCAGGTGATTTCATCTATTACGGAGAAGCCTTCTTCATATCAGAGGTGGAATATGCTGTGTCTCTCTGATGCACTTATATATTTTAATATTTTCGTTTCCTAACCTGTCATTTCAGTGGTATGTGAGGATTTCTCTGGAGCCTTCCTGTTTGCTTTTTTTCACAAGGGAAACTCCAGTGTCGGATATCGTGCGCTGTAGATGAAGGCTGCGTGTCCGCTGAGACGTTCTCAAAGCAAATGTTTGTCCTGTTTACCTTTTAGACTGGAGGACATCAAGCAGCAGCATTACATCCATGCTGTACGTTGTAGGGAAAGATTATCAAAATTCATATATTCTGTTCTTAAATTCATAATGGTGATTTAGCCGCCAATAACCCCCAACATAAATGCTGCTGATCCAGAACACACGTTTTTCGCGTCTTCACAGGAAGCTAGAGAAGAAAAGTAAAGAGTAGGTGTGATGTGATAACAACTTAGATTAGATTAACAGCCAGGCCGCAGCATTTTGGATCAGCTGCAGGCAGGAAACCAGGCAGGAAGGTAGGTTGTTTGTTGCAGCTACTGATTATTTGCATTATTGATTAATAACTCAATCTTTGAGCTCAAGGCTTTGACTTCAAACACCAATTTACAATGATAAACACAGAAAATCCTCACATTTGAGAAGCTGGAAACAAGAAAAGAAAGTGGAAATGCTGTACAGATAGAACAAGTTATCTTCATCCTGGCTTTATCACAGGAAAGATGCTTGTTTTGTTTCCTGTTGCTGATAAAGTGAAGCTGGGCGTGGCTCTCCACCAGCAGCCTGTCATCAGCAGGGCAGGGCAGGGCACCATCACTGCGAGGCGTTCAGAGGAAATGCACTGCAGCATTTCACTGAATGCATGACAGATCTGTCACATACACGCGTGTCTAAGTGTCATGCCATGTGAGGTTTCTGCCTCACTTCATCCTCCTGTGTAAGTCCACATCTGGAGCTGAAGAAACATGCACACAGCTAACGATGGTTTCAGTATTTCATGGACATGTTCATGTGCAGGTTTACAGTCCACAAATCTGGTTTATCAGGGCAACACTGGCCTTGTGTTAAATACTGGATATATACCAGTTAGTCCTGGCAGCCACAGCAACAAAAAAACAAGCAATGATATTTGATTTTCTTTGCTCATTTTTACTAATAAATTGATAAATGATGTATTGTTTAATTGAAAGCAGTGATCTGTCCTGGGTTCTGGATCATTCTTGCTTTTACAAGAACTGCAAACACTTAAAATGTTATTAGTCTTAAGTTTAAGTTTCCCTTAATGGTCTAAATAAAGGCTGCAACTAATGATTATATTACCGGAGTACTCTCTCACTTATTATTTGAAATTTTATAGACTAAATTACCAAAATAATAGTGAAAAATCCCACAACACTTTTCTAGAGCCCAAGGCGACGCCTTCATATAGCTTGTTTTGTCTGACCAACAGTCCAAAACCCCAAAATATTCCATTTACGATGATGTAAAACAGAGAAAAGCAGCACATCCTCACATTTTAGAAGCAGAAACCAATGAATTATTGGCATTTTTGCTTGATCAGTGACTTAAACGAGTCGATTAATCAACTAATCGTTTCAGCATCCTCCATCTTGACAAGAGGCACTCTCTGGTGGAACACTGGATATTCATAGTTTAAATGAATTAATAGATTTGAAGATATCAACCCAGGTCATTGTCTATCAACTGCTTAACCTTAAAAATATACCAGGAAAAAAAAATCCGTCATCAGAAGCATAGTATTACACACCTCTTAAATGTCTATTGTTTTCTACTTATTCCAGTTCTACGGGGAACTATTTATAGGCCGAGCCCTGCTCTGTAAAGTGGGGGAACTACAATGCCGTCAGAAGGAATGGACTCATGCAAAGCTGGCTCACCGACCTTCCGGCTATTCAAACTGGAATGTTAGCCGTGTCTGCTGTGACCTTTCACAGCACAGGAAGTGAAGTAACACCGCGACCACCAACAACAGCAGCGGCAGCAGCAATAAAGCTGCGTTTCCACAGGGAGCTTTTCTTTACAGTCACCGCTGCTGTTATCTACTGTGACCTTTCCAAACAGAAGAAGTGGAAGCTCTGATGCTGATAGCAGCAACGGGAACTTGACTTTGTCACGATTTGTGATAGAGAAGTTGTGCAGCTTTGTGTTCCCCGACCAGGGCTGAACCTAATCATTGTTTTCAATGGTGAACAAATAGTGAATCTCTCAGTGTTAAGGTTCACCACAAGTGCACAAACACCCAACACACCACAACCCAAAAGTGACTTCTTTAAACTGCTTAATCTTTCCGACCTCTAATGTTTTAAGAACTAGACGTTGGAAACATTTCACATTTGATCAATGTTGAGCTTCAAACTGGTTTGTCTGATGATTTAAGTGTTTGATGCGACATGTCCATGTCCATAATATTTTCGTTTGCTTTTTAAGGCTATTTACATCATTAATATGTCCCTGAAATCACGAAGAAGTTAGTTTTTTAGCATTTAGAGGATTAATCGCTAGAAGTACAAATGCACGATTATAAATACAGTGCTCATCTTGATTGGGTAATTATTAATCCCATTCATTAGTCTTGATATACTTAGTAAGTTTCAGTTTTAGTATGACATGTATCTGCAGCTTTGGCTGGTTGACAGAGAGCACTGCCCTATATGTTAACAATACTGCAGCAAAGATTATACACTGATGATATTTTAAATGGAAACACAAGTGGTATCAAAGAGTAGTTATGAATACATTTTTTTTAATTTGACACAAAGGTGACATTCTTTGTACCGCTGTTAATGAGTGTGTTAGCGGTGACCAGCTCTGCCTGCTAGCTACAGTTAAGCTAAAAATAAGACACAGAGCCTCAGACAGTATCTGGGTCACATTCTTTGATGCTCACTGTGATGCAGAGACGCTGCTGCTGTCATCAGCAGCAAGATTTCTGTGTTTTATTTCATATTTGCTTTTTGACACATTTATGTCACAGATGACATTTATCGGCATCTATTGCTGTCATTTTTTGTGTCGAGGGTTTGTGCTTATAGAAATCGCACTTTAACTGCCCTCTCTTTTATTAAGTGCTTAATCATTTAGTCTATAAAATGTAAAAAAACAAAAAACCCTCACAATTTCCTCATCAATACGTCTCCACATTGCATGTTTTATCCAACCAGCAGTCATGAATCCAAAGATATTTAATTTAAAATCATACAAAACAGAGATAAACATCTTTCTCTTCATTCAAGAAGCTGGAACCAGAGAATATTTGACATTTTTGCTTCATAAATTACTTAAATGATTAACCGAGAATCAAAATAGTCTTTCTGCAGATCAACAAATCGATTATTGATCAATTGTTTCAGTGCTGCATTCATTGTAAACTCTTAATATATAGAAGATGAGGTCTGTGAAAGTGAAGACTCTTAACTACTGACTATCACACCTCGTCTTGATTATCACCTTGTCACCGTCACGTGGTTTGACATCCTGTTTCCTCTGCTAATCTGCTCTTGGTTCTACACACAAGCTAATATCACCCCACCGTTATTATATGCATTTTACGTTTGACAACGTGCTTCCTGGATGTATGTTTTATTAGGCAGCAGGGTGTGAAGGTGCAGACAGGAGAGGCTGTGACAAAGATCATGACGCTGCAAGTTCAGTGAGAGCCAAGACGCACTGTTTAACAAGAGTTTTGTGGACAGAAGAAGAGCTCTTTGTTCTCTTTTTCCTCCTCCTCCGCCTGCCCACCCAGCCACTCAGGCTCAGTTCTGAACCTGGCTGAAGATGGAAAAAGCTATCCCTCCTCTTCTCCGGCTGCTCAGAGCCCATCCTCAATGTGGATTGCAAGGGTCAGGCTGCATGCAAGAGAGGAGAAAGAGGGCGAGGTGTTGGGATTAAGCCGTGGAGGGTAAAAAGGCTTTGAAATGAGGGATGGATTGGAGAGGGAGAAAGAGGAGGGAAAACAAGAGCAGCAGAGGAGAGGAAGGTCGGTGCTCCTGAGCTTTTCTCCTCCTCAACCCTGGTCACGTGTCTCTGTGGGACGAGGGGGGAGGCACGGTGGCGGCTGTAATCCCTCAGCATGAGATGGCACACGCTGAGAGGAAGAGGAGGGAGTGTATTAAAAATAATTTACTAGCTACTCTTCAGTTTTCCCACTTATCAAGCACTAGATATAATTGCTCAGATTTTTATTTCCTAAGCTACTATTTGGTCCCTTGTGTCTGACAGTGATGGAGTCCTCTGTGCTGAGGAAATGTACAATTTGTTAAAGCCTTAAAGTATTTTTATACCCTTTATAAATGTACTGTTGTTATGACTTTGACTTCATTATTTAAGGTGGTCACCCTCACTGTTGGCCTTGTAGTCACATCATATAATGTGAAGCTTAAGTTAGATGTTTCTTATCACGTCACATACTGTATGTAATGTTCAATAACAAGTTAAGTGTGTACGCTATATCTCTCCTTTTTAATTAGTTGAAGGGACTGTTATAGTATTTATTTCAGATGATGGTGCAGCCACTTTGGCACCAGTTTGTTGATTTTTCCCACCATTTTTTTTTTTTTACTGTCAGAATTGGCTGTTTGTTTTATGGTCTGTGTGATATCAAGCAAACTGCCAAACATTCACTGGTTCCAGCATCTCAAATGTGAGGATACTGTATTTGGGGTTTTGGACTGTTGATCTGACAAAAACACGTCATTTGAAGACGTCACCTTGAGCTCTGTGAAATTGTGCATTTTACACAATTTTCTGACATTTTATAGATCCAATAAACAACAAAAACAGATTATTGGGTTACAGCCCGAGCATGATATCGGCGTTTCTTTTCTTTTCACTTTATCATCACTAGAAAAGGAAAAAGAAACGCACCCTTCTTTTTTTAGCATTATGTTTGACAGAGTCCAGTGGGATTTTGAAAAAGACCTACACCCTCGAGATGTTGGAGAGTTCAGTGGAGCATGTACTCAAACTGAACTGTCAGCTGATCTGAAAAAAAAAAAAAAAAATTCCATTATAATGTTGATCTTGTAGACGCTTCTCAAGCTCAGCGAAATGCCTAAAATTGAAATGTAGCCTAAATCCAGATGGCACCATCAGCTGTGTGTTTGTCCCACTGACACTTAAATAACTCATCATAATTAACAAATTACCCCTCTTTATTGTTTTGCTTTCGTGTCCTCTGGCTCCTGGAAGCCTCGTTATATAATGCAACTACAGTATGTGTAAATGTGGTGTTGGGTGGAGCGGTGGATGCATGCAGACAGTGCAAACAGATGGCGTGTTGATGTAGCGGCGAGGCAGTGATGCTGAAGAGACAGTGAGGGAGAATTAACTGTATCTCACTGTCTGTTGTGTCAAATGTAGCTCGTAAATTTTCTCAAAGGAACAAGAAACAAAAAAAGTGAGTTTTTATATTGTAAACCAACGCTACAGCGCTAGCTGCTGGCTATCGGACGTCACTATTTTTTTATAGCGACCAAAATGTGTCCATCGCAGATTCATAATCTTGTGTATTTATTCGCTGATCAGATAGTTCTTAATTTACATCACAATTTTTATGCTGTAATTATTTTTTGTAGAAGAACATGTATATATTTCTCAATCAGACCACAATATTTAAGATTAGTCAAACTTATCATTGTGGATTCTAGCCAGCATATTGAAATTAAATCACATTTTTTAAGATACAACTCTTTTCTTCGCAGAAGAGGGCCGTCGGAACCAGTTTTAGTCTTTAATTTTCGTTTGGATTTCCCAAACTGCCTGTCCAGTGATTCAATCTCTTCTTCTTTTTCCTTCCTCTTCCTTATCTTTGTCCTCTTTGGCTTCCTCATCTTCCCTCTCTTTGTCTTCTTCTTATACCTCTTTGTCTCTTTTTTTCTGCACAAAAAAATAACTCAAATATTCCAATTGCTTTTTAAAAAAAACCCGACTCCAAATTGTTTAAAACTCATTACCTATTCATCTGTGAGTGTGTCAGTTGTATCATTAATTACTCTAATTGCCAGTCCAGTGATCATCAGAGTGAAACGGAGCCTTTACTCTGCCAGGCGTTTAGGTTTGATTCACACTCTACTTCAAAAACACCCAGTGGATTTACTTCTACTTGTCTTGGCCCACACTGTGTTATGTTAGTGTTGGTGCTGTCTGGAGTTAAACTGTTCAGGTTCAGTGGTTGTCATTGTACATCTCTATGGATAATGTGTCTAAATGCTAAATGCCTGAAATCTGGTTTGGAAGCTGAAGTTGTTTCTCTGTGTGAAGAGGCTCTTGTGTGACTTAGAAAGAAGGCGAATTGTAGGTTTTTAGGTTGGCTATGCTCCTGTTACGGACAGACGTCCCTTTGTGTTTGCTCTTCTGTCCTCGGCTGCAGTCAGACTGGCAAGCAGACGTGCTGATGGACACGTTAATGTAGTAGTATCTGTGGTATCTAAGGTTGAGCTTTTTAACGGCAGCTTCACATGTAGGCACTGTGCAGTGTTGGGATAGCAGAAAGTTTCTATGATTTATGACTGCTTTAGGCGATAGAGAACTGTTTGTTTGAGTTTCAGTTTGCTTGATAGTTCCTGTATGGTAAATCAATCATGCTTCATTAGCTGCTGACGAGCCACAACCTCTAAATACTCGACATCCATGTGACCAAAACTACAAGTCCAGATGGAGAAGCAGCTTCAGGAAAATGGATCATCCAGCAAAATAAAAAAATAAAAAAAGAGCAGATCCATTTGATGTTAAAGAGCCGGCACCACATAACATTTTCAACAAGTATCAGGAGACTTTGTTATTCAAGAGGTTTGTCATTAGATCAAGTTGGCAGTGTTGCTGGTATGGCTTGGCCAAATTGACAACTCTCTGAAACACTCAAAGTCGCGTAAGATTCCCATGTGGTAGGGTCATCATCGCCCTGAACCACAGAGTACATCAGTGCATCCATCCGAAGTCATTAGGATTCATCCTGTGGGGACCTTGAACGTCTGTGCAAAATTTCATGGCAATCCGTCGAATAGTTCTTGAGATATTTCAGTCTGCACCAAAGTGGTTGACAGATCAACCGACAGACGGACCCTAGAGCCACGCCGCTAGCTAAAAAGACAAAAGAGAGGCCACATTGCATCTTTTTGAGTTTATTTCCTTTTATTGCAATAAAATTATCCTCTTCTGGATCACAAATGAGGATGATTTTATCCATTTAATTGACTCATTAATGTCTATCTTAATATCATTAATAATAGCACTCCTTTTTTAAAGAGGAACAACCTAAATTGAACTCTAGTTAACTAACATTGTATCATCATAAGCTCATCCTCTGGCTCCTCTTGTTAGCATAGCATTTTATCTATGGTCCTAAAGATGTTTTTTTAATGTGGCTCATTGTTTGTCATCTGGAGGCACTTGTACTTTAATCCAGATGGCAATCAGTAGTCTTCCTGTTAAAGCTGCACACCAAAGTAATAAAGTAGGAACTATTGGAATTTGTTGTGTAAAGATACAAAAAGAGTTCAGTTAGACTTTATAGCTGCTGCAGCTGCTTTATTTAAGACATATCCCCACAGTCACAGTTGAAAATCAGTTTGCTACAATAGTGTTGAATTTCCAATTTAGTCGTTTTCCTTAGATGGAGACAAACAGTGATTTCTAATAGTGATATCACAATATGTGGCAAGACAATTTTGTGTTGTGTGGAAATGTTTTTTTTAGGAATAGAGAAGCCTGAGCTGAAGCAATGCCAAATGATTTTCAGATTATTAGCATTTATCTTGATGAGTGAGTCTCTGTTTTTTCCCATCCTTGGATTTGAGCTCCGCTATATGGTCATGAGTCATGAGTACACACACACACACACACACACACACACACACACACACACACACACACACACACACACACACACACACACATTTCCAAGATCAGACCATCAGTCACGTGTGTCCAGTGCTTCTAGATGGGTTTCATGCCTCTCCCTCTCATTCTCCCCAGGACTCCACCCTTATTGATTTTCCACAGCGCTAGCTAGCATCTTGTACAACGGCCCCTTCATTCTGTTATGTGCGACCTGCTCCTGCCTGATAAAACCCAGAGAAAGCCTCTCTGTTAAGAGCCATAATGGCCGCCACATTGGGCGCCACACGCTCTGAGTCGGGAGTAGTGGGCTTTAGATGGTCGTGTGTACATGTTAACTCCAGTAAACATGCGTTCACCAGTGATGCTGCTTTGAAAGCAACTCAACTTGTGTTTTTTTAGGTTTATCATAGTGATAAAGATCTGCTCTGATGATTTTAAGTATCATTTGTTACTTTGTGTATAGCTTATCCTGTGTGTCCTCTCAACTTGTTGCCATAGAGTCATACTGTATATGGTAATAACTACCTTTGTTGACTAATGTGAACTGGCAGCTAAAAGCCACTAAGAAATCAGGAGGTGGATATCCAATGTGGTGTTTCCACATCTTTGTTCATTGCAGAGGCCTACTGTTTTCCATCAGGAAGGCTGAGGAGAATAATGTAATTCTGTCGGCTGGACAGCTTTTGACTCTGAGTAGAATTAATCATGATTATATCATCATATTGTGTTAAGATTTTTACTGTCCAAATGAATGATTCTGTGTAATAGCTGAACAGCATGCATCTGGTGCGACACCACTGCAGGCCTACGCCTTGTTAAAAAAGTGTTCATAAAACAGAACTCGGTCACCTTTCCTCCCGCTAAACGTTTGTCTCCATTTTTGACCAAAAGTTTCTTAGCATGAAATTATCTTGTGATATTTAATGTAAAACGGATAAGAATGAACTAGAAGTAGCGGCCACACGGTGAATGCTTTCTCAGTTTATGGCCGGACTATACAGTTTGTGGAGTTCGTGCTTTAAAGAGTATGGAGAATAATGACCCTGGGATATTTTACATTGGGGCGGAATGATGAGCATCAGATTATAGATATGTTTGGAGAAGAAATTATTTATTTTCCAGAGTTGGGACAAATATTTTGGCCTGTGCCTTCCTCCAGTTAATTTGGCTGTGGCTAAATGCTGGACTTGTACCACTGAATAAGAAGTGGACTAACTGGCCCGCCAGATAAGTGCACAACCCCACTGTTCCTCCTGTTGGCTTATTAATAAAGCCCCTCCCCCTCGACACACACACACACACACACGCGCGCCAGCTAACTCTCAGCGTCTGGTCGAGGCTCTTAATGACAGTTGTTGGCCTGTCTGAGCTTCTGTGGTTTAAACGGGTGGACATGGTGGAGTGTGTGTGTGTGTGTGTGTGTGTGTGTGTGTGTGTGTGTGTGTGTGTGTGTGTGTGTGTGTGTGTGTGTGGGGGGGGTGTTACTGTATGGGTGGCCATCTGGAGCAAGAAAACAAAGCTGCTATTCGGTGGGGGGGCTGTTTGTCCTGGGTACAAGAGAAGTCTTGGAGAGCAGACTGCTGAACTGAGGGAGAAGTTTGTCTTTTAGTTCAAAGCTACTAAAGTGTTTGTCTTCTTTTGGGGAAAGAAGGGTGTGTCGTCAGTAAGCTTGTGATACCCTTGCACCAGTCATTTGTCTTTGCTTTTAATTTTCAAACTCAAAAAAAAAACCCCACACAGGGCAGCTGTTCTTGAAATGTTGCCAAATTTCTTCCAGCAATCCACCAAGATCAGTATCTGGGTAGATCTGAGGTGAAAAATAGGCCATTATGTTTCAGCGTCATGGATAATTTTTTATGTACAATCACGCCAAGTTAAAATAGTTCTTATCAAGGTTTGGGATTTTGGATGGAGAGCAGCCAGCTATGTCATCACCTGATGACTATGTTTGTTGAATGGTCCAGTATCTATCTGAGACTCCAGACTTAAACCAGTCAAGCTTGCATGACTACCAAAATGTCCCCAATAGCACCGAAAAGGTAATTTCAGAAGCATTTCAGGGCTGCAACTAACAATTACTCTCATCAACTCATCTGTTGAATATGCTTTTGATTATTCATTTAGCTCATAAGGAAAACACTGAAAAATGCCCATCACAAAGTCCAAGGTGACGTCTTCAAATTGCTTGTTTTATCTGACCAACAGTGCAAAGCTTTAACATACTCAATTTAAAATGATATATTAAAAAAACAAAAGGGAAAATCACATTTGAGAAGCTGAAACCTGCAAGTGTTTGGAATTTTTGTCAAGTACTTTTCTGTTGATCGACTAATCAATTAATGAGCTAATTGTTTCGGCACTAATGTGGAACTTGGGCCTTAATACAGAGACAGAGAAGCACACATAATAGAGCCAAATAATGGAGAATATGTTCAGTTTATTTGCCATTTTGAGACGATTAAGTTTCATGTTATAGTTTTTTGTTTTTATAGGAGGCCTGCTTTGTTGGACTGAATTTCATGTATTACACTATATTACTTTTCCAGTGAAGCAACAGACTTTGAGGTTTGCGAGGGAGTTTGACATTGACAGGATACACTGGATGTTAATGAGTTGGAACCTGTGACCCAATTAGAAGCTGTTTTTTTCCTGGGTAGCTTAACAGTAGTGGTATAAAAACATTAGTAGTTAAAAGTAGTCCTCCATACTGAGGTAATGAAATTATTTCCTCCTCTATGAAATGTTTATAGAAATCTGAACTTTCTCTACTTGTTGTCCTCTTTCTTTCGTTGTCTATCTCTCTTCACTACACACACAGACACAAACACATACACACAAACACACACACACACTTGTTGCCGTAGTGATAATAAATCCTGCTTTTCTTCCATGGAGCTCTGTAGCTTCTTTCAGCCGTGCACACAGCGAGGCAGCTGGCGGGGACGACTGACAGCCTCATTAGCTTTTGTTTTCATCTGCTTCAAAACACTGTGAGCCGGTCTGAGCTGCCACCTGACCAGAAACTCTGCCGCGCGATTGGACCAAAGCGATGAGCCCTCAGCCAGCTGACCAGAACCCAGGCCTCTGATTGGGCCAGAGTTTCTCAAAGCACTTCCTCCTGTAGCCGGGCAGAATCTGTGCAAACTCCCATGAGTACCGGAGGGTTTGAAAACACATATAGGCTGCAGTCACAACTAGAAGTACCATTTTGTACATGAATCCTCTGCAATAGTTAGGCAAACAAGTGAATGAATTTTAAGATTCAGCCCTGTCAGATGATTCCTATCAGTATATCGGGCTACAAATAGCAGCTGTTTTATTTTTTGGATTTATCTCTATGGCACTGTTTTACTTGATGTTTGCATGGTGGATTTTAAAGGCTTTAATAAGCTGATACACAAAGTCCTTTTAGCTAAAGTGAAAACCTGAAAACAATCTAAACTGCAGATACAAGGTTTCCATCTCACTGTGCTGACAGTGGAAAAACCTCATGAATGCAGGCGATGTTGTCGTGACTCTGAGACAGTTTGTGTTACCAGGCAGATACAGAAAATCGAACACGCCCCAGATGTCGATCATGCGGGGAGGGAGAAGCTGCTGGAACTGAGTTTGAGCTGTTAAAGGAATAGTCTGATATTGTGTCAATACAATTAGAAAGTTCCTTGTTTGCCCCCAAAGCCTGAATCACAGTAGAAGATCAATATCCGTTTCATCTCTGTGTGTCCAGTCCAAAGATAGGTCCGGTGTAGTTAAGCTTAGCACAGTGACTGGAAGCAGGGGGAACTGCTAGCTTAGCTCCAACAAAAAGTGAAAAAGTATGTATCATAAAAACTCAGTTCATCAGTTGACGTACTGTAGACCTTCTCTTTCTGGAAACAAGAATGTTTCTCAAAATGTTGAATTGTCCCTTTAAATCTTAATAGCGCTTGCTTTGTTGACGAAAATAGATGACTGACTGACTGATCCTCATGGGAAATTGGGGAAAGGAAAACCCACACAACCATAGTGTTGGGTAGCTTCTAGCATCAGAAACTGTCGAGCACTGAAAGTTGACATCTGAGTGCTTTGTCAGGGCGTGTGTACATATTCTTTAGTCCTTGATTTCCTTATCTAAGTCAAAATAACTTGAGAACAAAAGTATTTATATTAAATAAAGAATTATTGAAAAGGAATCTCAGGTTCCAAAACCAGTATTGATACTGGTGGCCTAGTGGTTTGGGATGTCAACCATGAATCTCAGGCTACATCCACTACTAAGTTTTTCTTTTAAAACACATAATTTTTGCTACGTTTACACCTAGCGTCCACACTACTCCGGCGTTTTATAACCCCTAAAACTGAGACCTTTTAAATCGCTGCTGACCTCATTTTAGTTTGAAAACTCCAGATTGCGTTTTAGTGAGGACGAGCGAAAACGGAGATAAAAACGATGAGCAGACACCCACGTTCGCTTCCTGATTGGGGCTTATCAGCCACGACATGTCCTTCTCTGATTCGTCGCGCCCCTATCACGTGACCCTTTCCCAGCCGAAAACAAACGACATCAGCCTTGACTACCAGCGGTTAATTCAACATTAAGCATCCCATTATGTGTGCACTCATCCCTGTCACTGTGGTTTTCTGTATCTATTTGTTTGTCACTTTCTGTTATCTCACCGTTGGACACAAACACACTTCCTCATCACTCTCAGTTGTTGCTGATCACGCACACACACCCTTCTCCTCTAGTGTATCTGCGATCATGGCAGGCGCAGTCTGCAAAGGAGCCTGTTTTTTTTTTTGTTGTTGCGGGCGTTTGGCTGTTGGATGCTTGTTGCTCTGCCTCGAGCATGTTGACAGCAGCTGGTACACGGGTCACTGTAGGGTCGGATCTGGCAGTGATGCCCGCCTACCTACTGCTGCTGTTTTCCTACCAGCCTTTACGAGCACCCTCCCTCCGACCATCCTCTGTTCACCAGGTTGCCTTGGAGACTGGTTTGTAAAGGGTTTAGCAATCCGACACTTGCCCTGAAAAAAGGAGGGGATCTGGCAAAATGGCAGCGTCTGGTGAGATGAGAGTTCTGCTGTTTGGGGATATTGTGTAGGTCAATCGATCAAACAATGAAAGAAGTCCCAATCACATTTTTTAACCCATATCTCTTAAATATTGACTATATGACGACCAACCTAATTGTTATGTCTTTGAGTTTGCTATATAAAAAAACTTTAATTTATTATCAATAATATGGTAATAAACATTTAACCTACAGGAGGCTTACATCAAAATAATTAAAGCAATTTAAATGTGTTTGACAGCTGACTTGATGAGTATTAAGAACATTTTTGATATTTTGTATAGTGTCCTGTAGTATTTTGCATATTATTCACGGAGAGTCTTGATGACATTATTTTAATAGCCTTTCTTAAATGTCAGTGTAAACTAAATATTTAGGCTCAAATGCAGTTTTGAACTGTAACATGTAAAATGTCGCACCAATAGGCGCAAAACGACTGATTTTAATTTTTTTTTCATATATTAGAACAACTGCAAGCTGCTGTCCATACATTTTGTGCAGTCTGTGGTTAATATGCTAAGAACACTGTGTGATTCCAGTGTTTTAAGGACCGCCACAGGGCGTTGAACTGGAATTGGATCAGGCTTCATATAGCTGACACCGATCCATCAAAAAATACCCGGATCGGCCTTAATCCTGATCCTGAAGATAGACTCTGGTTTTCCCTCGCACTAAATCTTTGTTATGACCAATGGTCTGCTTCTTGCTTCAAATAAAGTGCTGTTTGAAATGTCTGGTAGCATCTGACAAATATTTATGGACGTGCTAACATCCAGTGGTTGTGGTTTCAAGTTCTCTTCTGTTCGATCCGCTCACAACCTCTCCTGCCGCTGTGTTAACTGCTCCCCTTTCTCTGCATTGTTAACTCCTTCCTAATGCATAGATCATTAAAACACTATCTAACAGGAAAAACATTATCTAACAGGTAGATGGAGTCCCATTGTTTTCTAAAATGCTCCCCTCTGCTCTTCTATCACCAAACACTTCCTCAGAATGTAACACAAGTGGGACAGCAGGAACTTATTTTTACAAATCTTGATTATTTATTTATTACTTTGGTGTTGGCGAAGGTGAGGTTGCAGTTTAAAAAAGCAAAACAAAAAAGGGAAAGGCGGCTTTCGCTGTTCAGTGAACTGTAGAAAGAGTCGCGCTTCAGCCACTTGGAAACACATGATCCATAACTAACTCTTTTCTGTCTTTTTAAACCTCACTGGTACACCGCCACCCTCAAGAACAAGCCTGGACATGTCTGTGGATAACACTGACTGCTACACCTGCGCACGCGTGTGTGTGTTGTGGCTTTCGAATGTCTTGCATTCCCATCAAGATTTTCTTTTCGGCAAATTCAAAGCATACGAAATCTTTGATATATTTCCATTTAGTTCATTATTTTTTTAAACTTATCATTAGGTCAATCATGTGTCTACTTGTTTTTCATTGTCATGTTGTTTTTATACTTAATATACTTAATTACTATAATTTTGCAGCATTGGCTGCAATGTAAAGCACATTTGAACTTGAACCTGAGAAAGACATAAAAAAAAAAAAGAGTAAATGCTGAGAAATGTGACCCTGCAGAGGAATATCACCTCTGAATAGGGGTGTGTGTGTGTGTGTGTGTGTGTGTGTGTGTTCTAGTTTATTCTGCTCAGTGCCCTTTGGAAATAACTTTGACCCCCCCCAGATCTGTCTTGATGAATTGCCCATTTGCCTCACAATACTGCCCATTTGGGAGTTTCTCTGGTTTCAAGTTAAACTGTATTTTTTTTACCTTACCTCTGGTCTGAAACGTTTGTCTCATTATAATCTCAGTACATTTCTCCTCTCTCTGACACGATTTCTGGAATATTTGTATGTAAGTCTGATTCACAGAGGTGCGTTTTCCGAACTTTCTTGACTCTACCGTATTAGGCAGCATTGGCCTGTTAAACACAGTAGCATGAAAATGTGCTTAGACACTGTAAACTGTGTGATGGTGCTTAGTTGAATAATGACGAATCACCTACGTTTTTAAGAAAATAACTGCATTTAAGTAAAAGAAATCCACTGTAAGAAACATATTGCAATATTTTCAGTAATTCAAAAGTTTGTTCCTAACTATGTAAATGTGATAATCTATATATAGACACTAAACCTCCATTTAAACAGCTGCTAATTTCCAGTGTGTCGGCTCAGTGAAGATTGATCGAGGAGGATAATTAACTTTATACTGGTTTCAATGTCCATCTCATATCATGACAATACCACTTTGTTAAAAGTGTTCTGCTTTTACATGTTTGACTCTTTTTCGAAATACTTCCCGACACCAATGTCCTTTTGATGTTTGTGGTGAAAACCTTTTCTCTCCCTGTCTTGACTCTGTCATGCACTTGTCTCTCCTCTGAGGGGAGAGTGGCATTGACGATAGGTGCTAGTGGGTGTTGAGGGCTCCGGTGCATGCACTCTGCCCTACATACTGTAACGTGTCCTACTTCTGACCGGCCGCTGCACAGAGCTCAAGGCTCCTTCACACTCAGAAAAAAAATCCAAATACACAGTCACAGCAACAAACCCACTGACCACCTGAGAGCCTTTTGTTATGCAAGGCAGCACCTTATTGATGTGTGGCTACAGTTCTCAGAGTTTGTGCAAAATATCCAAAAAGAACAGTTTCAAATATACTTGATATACTCGATACTTGATCATCTCTGTTATTTCTATAGATTACGGGAAAACAAAGACAAAACTGATTTTTACTGAGTTTTGTGTGTGTGTGTGTGTGTGTGTGTGTGTGTGTGTGTGTGTGTGTGTGTGTGTGTGTGTGTGTGTGTGTATAGTATGTGTGTGCATATTTACAAGCAGTGAAAGCATTTGTGGAAGTCTGGAACTTTGTCAACAGTATGAAGGACGAAATAAAAGACCTGGATGAATGGAAGATCTGCCTAGTCATAAAACACTCTTGTCTCACACACACACACACACACACACACACACACACACACAGACACACACTGTAAATCTCTCAGTCATGCCAAAGAGCTTCTGTTTTATCTTTTATCATCATGGCATTGCTCTGCAGTGAAATCACTCTGTAATCGCCCCTTGCTCCCTCTTTCTCCGACTGTCTCTTGTCCCGTCTAACCACCATTATCCCTCCTCCTCGTCCTCGTCCTCGTCCTCGTCCTCCTCCTCCTATTAAAACAGACCCCCTGGTGTCCACCCTTCTCCCCTGTTGTTTGATTCCATGGTAACTTGTAAGGCAAGCTGGGATTGGTTGTTTTTGGGCTACTCAGCTGATGAGCTCTGCAAGCCTTCGGACAGGAAAAGGTTAACGCTTTCAGTGGAGGTGTTAATGGCAAAGTGACGCTGTGCTGTCTCTTTTGGGTCAGTATAGCTTTTAATGGTATGACCTACACTATGTGTCCTGTGCTGTTTGGTAGTAGACGTGTAGGTCTGATACATTTGTCAGCTTTTGTCTGAACCACATATTAAAGGTTGACTCAGTTTTATTTTAGGTTCTTGGTTTTATGAGGTTCACTAATTACACTCAAATTACACTTTCCACGTCTGCGTATCTGAGAGGGCCCATGCCACGTAAATTCATTATCTGCACATGTCTCTGTGGAAGGCTTTGCAAAGGCCGAGGTCTTAACATCAGCTGTGTTGTAACAGGTAAACTCTCCCAAGTGAAGTAGCTTTTGAAACCCAAATTATTGAACAAAATATTTGACTTTCTGTTTCAAGAAAGAATTTGGTTTTTTGTATTCATTGGAGTTTTATTGGAGCCATTATCCAGTGGCTTTTAGTGGAACTGGCTACAACATTGAGCCACAGTGGATACACTTCAGTCCAAACTAATCTGCTATTATTCCTGTTCAAATGACAGAAGATGATATGAACAAGGAGCTGCATAGCATCAGTTCAATTTTCTCTGCTTGAATTTTGAAGCACGAGGAGCTGCATCATCCATCTGCTTCTACTCTAATCACTGACAGTCCTTTGTGTTTTGGGGTCGTTTTCCTGTGGCTGTAGTTCTTGTATAATGATTAGTCATTTCATTGATTAGTTGCTTTCAAGCAGAAATGCAGAACGTCTTGCTGCCTCCGGCTTCTCACATGTGAGGATTTATGTGTTTTTCTTTGTCTCATGTGATAGGAAACTGAATATCTTTCGGTTTTGGACTGTAGGTCGGATAATCTATGAATCAATGACAATAATCGCTAGTCAAAATGATCAGCAGTTTCCGCCCTATTTGTCAGAATGCCGTTGTTCTTACCTGGATGTATGAACTGACAGTAAAGTTCTTTGATTGAACCCCGTCGTGGTGCAAAAGCTTTTTGAAATATTTTTTTTCCTAAGCCAAAAATACACTTCTGAAGGGGAATTGAAATTTTTCTTATGGACAAGAATGAATATTCAGCCGCCTCAAAACATTTTTGGATTTGCTTCCCTAATGACTCAGCCAGTCTGCGGTTCACTGTCTGGATGAAGGATCCTTCGGCAGGGAGGGTGTCTGTTGTCGGACATGATGGCCTCGCTGCCAGCTGGGCCGTGCTGCTGTCAAGCCATGCCGGGTCGAGGTGGGGAGCATAGAGAGCAAATGGGTGACATCATTCCTATGGTTATAAATGAACCCGAGGCAGATGTGGGGTGGATGATGCAAGCCTGGTGCAAGCCCACCTGAGAGGAAGCCTGAAGACCTGAGGAGGATTTTCTGTCTCCTCCTCTGTTGTAATCCCAACTCTCCTCATGCTGGCTAAATAAATCATACAAGGCTTTCCAGCGTCTGAGTGGTGGAGGGTTTGTGTTGTCAGGCTGCAGGGATTATCAGCCAGAGCAGAATAGAGGACTTAACAGTTTTTCTTCTTCTCTGGCTGACTGCATCTCCTATATCTTATGTTTGATTCCTCCTAACACATGGAGGAGTGACATTGGATGTTTTTTTTAGCTGGTATAAACAGAAAAAGACAGCATGAACTCTTTTTCTGTTCCAATCAGATTCCTCAGGCTACGTCAACACTGATATGTTTTTGTTTTAAAATGCATAACATTTGCTGCGTTTACACCCAGCGTCCACACTACTCCGCCGTTTAATAACCCCCAGAACGGAGACCCTTTAAAAGCTTCCAACCCCGTTTTGGTTTGAAAACTCCCATGTTCGCTTCCTGATTGGGTCCTTCTCTGATTCGTCACGCCCCTATCACGTGACTCTTTCCCAGTTTCACAGTTCCACCTGGTCGTCAGTCCAAGCATAGAAATCTCTGGTCTTACTTTTCTCTATTGCTGTTCTTTTTTTGTAGTATTTCCTTCAACTAACTAAGCAACCGACTGCAGAGTAGACAATGTGCTTCCTGTTTACACCGCACATCCATGACCAGAGCATGTGAATGGTCATGTGATATGCATTTCCAGGACAGAGGTTATAAAACACCATTTTAAAACAAAAACGTATTAGTGTGGATGTAGCCTTGGTAATCAGGTGTGTGATTTCTCTGAGGACTTTTTGCTTTTAACTCTCTAAACTGTAGACTGCAGATAGTGTTGATTTAGCTCTAAGGTCGTTTGAGGCTGCCTTGCAACCTTGTCAGGACCCTCTTTGTGTTATGCATCATTTAACCTTGATGCGCTACGTTCTTTCATGTCACTGTGGACTGGATCATTCTGGTTTTTACGGTCCGACAGAGGACGGTCCCTGATCTTTTGACCAGCCTTTTTCCGCCATAATTCTTGTCTGTCTACAGTCAACCCAATCTACTGAAGCAGAAAGGCCAGAAAAAAAACCTGTTCTGTAACTAATTTGTCTGGAGGACAGATGGATGGGACTTCCTGTGGCTGCTGATTACTCGCAGGTCTTTTCAACATTGCCACAACGTGCCACTTCATGTTGTTGTCCGATACGAGGTACATCTGAAGGAACAATATCACCCAAGACAAATCAGATATATGACCGTCAATATTGTCAGAGTGGCGCTTGAAGACCCCTGTGCTCATGTTTGTCTCTGCCCTCATCCCTCTTTATCTCTCTGCATTGCCCTTTCATTCTCTCCCTCTCTCCCTTGCTGTAGGTTAAATCTCTGGCTATTTATAGTGTGCAGCAGCAGAGCAGAATTGTGGGTCAGTATGTTGAGAGGGAGGAGGGGCTGCTGCTGCCGCGTGGCGCATCACAACTTGCATGGCTTCATGTCCATTGTGAGAAGAAGAAGAAAAAGAGTATTTTGGGGGAAATAGGAAGAACAAATAAATGTAACTTGTTGCAGATACATTAAAATAGGCTATGAAAGGGACTAATGAACTATAAAAGTGTTTCTTTATTATTTATATTCATGTTTATGTGGAATAATCAGTGACTGTTCACACATACACACACCAGCCTATTATTGTACCTGTCAAACAGCCTGCTGCGCTGTGTTGATGTTGACAGAAGGAAAAGGTTGGGTGGAGCTGAATCCAGGTCAGCAGGCGGTGCACTATTATTAGCGCAACCACCAGCCAGCTATTAGTCACCTGAAAACAAAGGCTGCACAGTATCGCTTGGAATAACATATTGTAAGTTCTGGGATATTTGTGTATTGGGAACCTTTAATTCAGCTGCGATAATAATTCAGCTGCGATAATAATTCAGCTGCTTGAAATAAAAGAGGTGGGATTTGTCAGGCAGCAGGGATTCTGCAGAGCTGATAATTCAGCTGCTTAAAATGTCCAGATTTCAAGAGCTCCATTATGCTTTCAAGTATATTATAAGCATTATTTTTTGCAACATCCAAAAAGTGAATCTGTACTCTGGCAGGAATTTTTCTTGTTGGTAATTTGTTTTCTATCATGCAACTTTAACCTGTGTTCTTTCCCACTGTATTCCAACCCTAAAATGGTTTCCTTTATACTTGGAAAAAGTGGGAAAAAAAGAAACAAAATTGGAAAAAATGAAAACCCAAAAGAGGATATACACAGGGTGTACAAGTCTTGAAAGTTTGGAAAATGCTTAATTTTACCCGTTATGTTTTCAAGGTTAGGAATATGCTTGAATTCCTTGAAAAATGCTTGATTTCCAACATAATCTGCACAATTTATCATCTACACAATCACTCATGTAAACCAAAAATCTTTTAATATTTGAAATGAAACGATCCTGTCGTCATATTTGTTTGTTGTCTTCTGGCGTTTGTTTAGTAACAATTTTGATGTGATGATAAAGGATTCTAGAGTCTGGAAATGTTTGGTTTAGGTACCTTGAAAGTGCTTGAATTTTACTCTTAAAAAGCTGTATACAGTTGTCAGGAGCCTGGTTTTAGCTGCACAGTTGGTATTTTAGATGTGTGGTTCTTCATCCACCAGCAGTGTTTTACTAGCAGCTTATCAGAGCCAAATCAGCCTCCCTCCTTCAGCAGCACAGCTCACCCAGGAGTGAGCAAACGTTTGTGCAGTTACTGTTGACTTAAAGGCTTTTACTAAATTACTCTTTATTCCTCATAATCCCACAGCTCTGTGCATAGCAGCTCTATGGTGCTTTAAAGGAGCATTTTTTTATCCACAGGCTGTTTTTGCCCCGTGCCCTGGCATTGCTCTGTATAGTTTTCACTGTGGCTGCTCAATATGCGGTAGTAATTCTTTGTTTTTTTCCTACAAAGGTCTTTTCACTGCACTAAGCCTCAGAAAAAGTAGTCATAATGTTTGAATTTGCTTAAGTGTGATACAATTAAGAATGGAGAATCCATTTTTGTTGAAATATTGGTATGTGGAGCCACTTTGAAGAGAGAAATTACACACAAGGACTGTCATGCAGAACACCCTCTTTGTGTTGGTTTACTCAGAGCTCCCAACAGAGTCAGCACTGTCTACTACATTTATTTAAAAATAAAATAAAGAGGCTGCTTTCTGCAGGAGAACCATGCGGGTTTGTTTGGCTCTTCCTGAACAGACGACTGGTTCTGCCAACCTTTTTAGCCCGATGATCTTGTGTTGTTGGAGGAAAAGTGGCAGAAAGGTGAACTTTGAAACTAAATTTCTGTGGTTGTGTGTCATCTGGATGGTGCATTGTTGCTGAACTTTAAATTTACTATCCTTGTCTCTCCTATTTCACCAGGTTTAGGGCTGGATATTGCTTGAACTTTTTAAACACCAGTGAAGAAGCCAGAGTAATACCAAAATGATTTTTAAATTGCCAAGTTCCCAAATGTTTTCTAACACAAGCAGCTGTACAAGAACTTAAAAACGGAATTGGCAAATAAATCTGACGAGACATTCAATGCCAGTTTTTGGTTCTTGGCCGTTTTTGATAATCGGTGCAACAGACATGACAGACGGGTAATGAGGTTCGAAACATTTTCAGTTCACAGATTGAAAGGTGGCTTTACTTGATTCACCAACTTCTGGCAGATTCTGGTCACATTTAGGGGATACACTGCCAATCCCTGGCCTCATGTTACCGTACTTAAGAATTATCACAATGTGTTCCACACAGTATGGTATACAGATTTTAAATTAGGGAAAAAGAAGTGCACTGGTATCGGATCGGTAATTGGTATTGGCTGATACCCTGAGTGGTATCAGGAGAGAAGAAGTCAGATCAGTGCATCCCTAGTTATGTTGTGAAGGAGAAAAAATCTCACTTATTGCCTCTTTGAGGTGTCATACTGTAGTCTATTTTGTTCTTCTTGTAAATTTGAATAAAACAATGACTCAAACTCCAGCAAAAGCCGAACTTTATTCATCTGTTACTGCGGCTCATCTTCGTTTTTGAGGTGTTCTTTAGGGAAGCTCATCTCCGAAGTGCTTCAGTGTCAGCTGCAGAACTCGGATATCTGGAGGGATTTGTTTTATTTATTCCCTGATTCCTGATTGTGATGTCATCAGTTGTCATTTTAAATTGTATTTCTCTCTTTCACTTGGTGAGGTGAGATGTTTCTGTAAGTCTTTTTGAGGATTTTTGTATCTTTGGACTTGTTTTCGTCTCTTTTTCTAGCTTTCTATCACTTGTCCAAACAGGATAGAACTGAAAAGTGCTGAACAGAGCAACGGAAGATCTCTCATACAACAGTGACCCAGTGTTATCTAATACCCAGTCTAAAATTTCCCCTCTCTGCCCGCCCGCTGCCCCGCTTTTCTTTTTTCAGCTGTGTGTTTTCTCTGGCGGTTTAAACATCTCTGTCTTAATTAAGTGCGCCTCACCCTTCCCTGAGCTGAAAAAAGAGCCTCTCTCTTTTATTACGGCCCACTGTGAATGTGAAACCTCCTTCAGACATCACTCCTCGCCATCACCGGGCCCTATATTTACCAGAGCCACCACCCGCAGCCCCCTCAAAACCACCTCATTACCCTCGCAGGCCTTTGAAGAGGTGATAAAAATGCCAGTGTAGAAAGTTCCAGTGGTTTGGATATCGCCCTGCCCTTGTGTCTGAAAAACAGAGGGTGTAGTTATCATCCCTGGCTGCAACCTTGTAGAAATCATTGCAAGGAGATGTCTCTGACTGAAAAACACAGAATCATCAGATTGTACAAAAAACACGTCTCCATGGCAGCATCAGATCCCAAACCACTGACTTCCTGTGACTTTGTCCGTCCGTCTGGCAGCAGCTTCCTGTCTGGAGAGAGGCAGAGATGAAGCGGGGCATGACTAGGATTCGGCCTGCAGGGAAGCTGCAGAGGTGAACGTGGCCCAGACTTTTGCTTGAAATGACAAAGCAGGAGGAGGAGGAGAGGATTCATGAGAAGAGCGATCGCTTTCCTTGGCCCTTCTCTGAAAAGCTTGGCACAGTTTTGCACTCTTTGAAGATCTCCTCCCTTCTTCCTGTCTTCCTTCCGCTTGTATGTTCAGAGGATTTTGTTTATCTGCCAGCTCATCCAGCACACTAAACACTGCAGTAGCCTTTGCACCATCTATCAAAGGGCCGAATCATCAATGGAGCCAGGGTTTGGTTTGGATCTGGGCCTGGAACTGTTTCGCTCTGTCAGATACATCTATATATATTACCCACTGCAGGGGAATCTTCCTCCCTTCATGTCTTTTCCTGTGCCGTGTTTCATCCGGATGGGCTGTTTGGGACAGGCGGGTTGCCAGTTTGAATCCTGGGTCAGAAAATAGAATTAAATATCCACAACCTTCCTTTTGAAGCTGGACACTGTTTGTCTGGTTTTACTGGGAAGCTTTTAAGTCTAAATTCATGCGAATATGAATGTGAAGCAGGACAAAGAGCATGTATGCTTGTATCTGCTGCCCTGTGACTTCAGTGTTCTGTATTTTGAATGGGGCAGCGTGCAGCAGGGTGCAGGATGCAGCAGGGTACAACTCCCCTTCTGTGGCTACTGGCGGCTACATCCAGTCTTGCTAACAACCTGCACCATACACCTACTCTAATCTCATCATCATGTGGCTAAGGAGAGAGGCTCGTAGCTTAAAGTAGAGGGAATGGTTAGCAGTTTGACAAAACATAATCAAATATAGGGCTGATGATGATGTTGCTCCAAGACTGTTTTGCGGATTGATATGTGTGTGATTAAGAGGAGTATAATTCAGGAAACTGATACTAATAAAATTAGCTCCTGCATTGTTAAACCCAGGTGTGGTGTCCTTGTAAATTTTTGGTAAACTAAAAGAATGTAACTTGAATTACAGTTTAAAGCACAGGCCTCATATTTTAAATGAAAATCTCCTTTAGTTTTACCTTTTGGAAAATGGCAAATCTTTAAATAGTGACCTTGGTCATGGTGCACCAGTAGGAAGAAATAAGAGCTCCAGCTGATAAACCTTCCAATAAATCAAGCTGCATTTCTCTCCTTGCATGATTCCTCCATGTGTCACGACTGTTTCAACAGGAAATGCATCACATTAGAAAAGCCGGGCACTCTCAAAATGCCATCTCAATGAGACAGTATCTTTTTCTTACTGAATCAGATCCTTGATACATGAATTTCAGAAAACCAGGAAGGGAGATTTTACATGTAAGCAGATCTAATGTCTTTCACTTGAGTGTATTTATGAGTCTTATGATGGCATCTTTTGTGAGACAAGCATAAGAATTAAAATACTTAAAATCTAAATGGAAAAAGATGAAATTACATACACACACTGCACATGTAATCTAAGGAAGCATTAGTAGATATGCTCACAGTTATAATTCTGATATTCTTGGTGTTTCTACACCACGCACGCACGCGCGCACACACACACACACACACACACATAGTACTCAACATGATTGCCATTGAAGAATTATGATAAATGCTATATTATTCTTGGCCTTTGCCCAATTACACTACAGTGCAGTGAGCTTGCAGAGCCAGACTGAACTTCTATAATAAATTCTCATCCTCAAGCATTTGAGAATCTGAAATCAGCAACAGTTATTATTTCAGTGATTAATCAGTTATCATTGTCAGAGAGCAAAACGTTTTGTGTCTACTGATTAATTGACTGATTGTCTACTTGTTCCAGAATCAGTCTAATATGTAATTATTTGCATATTTATCATAGTGTGCAGGTCTGCGTGCCTCCCAGAGCGGAGCTGATTCTGAATAGACTGTTGCAGGAGTGGCCATCTTGCATCAGTGGCCGGGGGAAAGTAGGCCACCGGCCGCTCTCACACAGCACAGACAAATAGGGCCGAGCGGACACACAGCTGATCTCTACAGCACACGCGTGTCATCAAAACGAGCCTTGTCTGACATGGCCCGACCGCACGCACATGCCGCACTTCCACTTGTGCTCTGTTTCCCCTCCTCAGATGGAGCTGTGCAGCTACGTGACACTGTGCGATGAGTGGCGGCCTTTGTTTGACATTGTACAGTACAGACGCTTGGTGATTGATTGATTTGTTTCAGAGGTAGTTCTATTGTTTTAACCTGCTATTACATGGAAAACAGCACAGATTTAACAGTAAATCAGGATCCACTTCTTGAAATTCTTGCTCAAGTTTTTTCTTATAATCTCCGCCTCTTTATTAGACTTTATCGTTATATATTTTAATCCCTAAGAGGAAGAATATCCTCCTGTCCTTAAGAGCATTATAGTATCATTATATCTGACCACATTGCCATTCTCTAATAAGTAAAGAATTGGGTGGTAGCTTAGCCGTTAGCGCTCCCCACTCACTTCCGAGAGCAGAGAGGCTAAAAACACAGTCAACCCCGGCTAACAAGCTAATTAATTTAACACTTTAGCCTGGCCTGGCCTCGCTCTAATTAAGCTCAGCATTGGTTTCCAGGTTGAATGTAAGCAGCTTCTGGCCCCCGTGGATTAGTCGGCCTTGCTTCAACAATGCCCGGACTCTTTTCCTCTTGTTTCACTGCTAATTTTTGTTCACATCATTTGCATTTTAGAGAAGTGTTTTTCTAAAATGAGACTGGGAGCCCACGGTGGGTAGGGAGAGGATTTAAATCCCTAAACTATGCTAAAGAAATTAATGGTTTAAGCTGGTGATGCCTACACAGTCCCTGCGATAGAAGGCGGGTGTGCTGTTTGATATTAAGCAACCCTTAGATACAGAATCTGTGGAGATTTTTGTTACTTATTAGTGTTACCGAGTCGTGATGAATCAGATTGTCATCCGTCTAATACTCAATTAATTTTTTCTCATTCACTGCAAGACAAAAGCTAAGAAAAAAATCATTGAATGCTTTAAGAATCAGTAGGTTTGAGCGTCCCTTCAATGAACTCACGCTCCTGTTTATAAGCAGGACGTAAACAGTCCCAGTCTCTCGTCTGATGTTGAGTCGGTAGGTGAAGGTTTTGTTAAGCCAGGCAGGAATTAAGATTGTGTGTGTGTGTGTGTGTGTGTGTGTGTGTGTGTGTGTGTGGGAGTTGTGGGTCACTGAGGGAGCAGCAGAAGGCAGTGAGCCAACCAAGGGATAAAACCAGATGCTCTATAGTTGAAATTACCTGTGTCCGGCTCTGCTCCTGAGTGTTCGGCCTATATGTAGGACGCCATCGTTCCTCTCTTCCTCTATTGTTCCCCTCAATATTAACCAAGGAAAGTCATTGTGGTTAAATAATTCTTAAAGAAATTTAAAAAATCAGGGTAGAAGAGGATTTATGGACATTGTACAGACTTTGCCCCTGGCCAGAGTATGCTGAGAGTGGCTCATAGCATGTGTAAGTGGGAATGGACTACAAAACTAGAATTATAATTTGAGATTTACTAGTATTTTCAGAGCAACCGACCTGTATTAATTAGTCAGTCCAGAAGTCCAAAAGTCTGAATGGCAAATGGAGTTGGTGGAAACAAAATTCCAATTCATATTAATCTGCCTATGGGCAAAATAACTTCATAAAACAGCTAATAACTAATTTTAGACAGTAAAAATCAGCTCATAACTAACATTAGGTATTAAAACTTTAACTGTGCTGTTTGCCCTAAGAAATGTATTTTGGGATGTCAGGAAAAACTGCTAGACGTGTGAATAGGTGCCTCTGTGGATTAACAGATAGTTATGTACTTTTTGAGAGCAAGAAAACTTTCAGCTTGACTCAAGCTTTGTTCTTTTTTTTTTTTTTTTTTTCATCCCAAACACCCAAACATGACATGACATGAAAGCCTCACAGAGTCACTAGCATGGCTAAAAACCTGGACAGCAGCTACATGCTAACATGCTCATAAAGATAATGCCAACATGACGATGTTTAGCTAGTATAATGTTTACCATGTTCACCGTCTTAATTTAGCGTATTAGCATGCTAACATTTGCTAATTAGCACTAAACACAAAGTATAGCTGAGTTGATGAGAATGTCATTAGTTTTGAAGGTATTTGGCTTATAAAGTTAAAATTTTGACCTGATGATGGCGCTAAATGAAAAGTCAGAGGATCACCAAAGTCATTAGGATTCATCCTCTGGGGACCACGAATGTCTGCACCAAATTTCTTGGCAATCCATCCAACAGTTGTTGAGACATCTCAGTCGTAACTGTAAAAGTTTTCACCAACATCCCTGTTAACTTTTACTGAATTGAATTCTCTCTTCTAGCGAGTAGCATTTGCTTCTTTCCTGCAAAACATTGTTCTATGACTTTATCTAGCTTCATCCCAAGCCTCCGAGCAGGCCTCTCTAACAGGATTTGTTTAATAGTGTGCTACTCCCTGATTCATATCTCTGCAACCCCCAGCCAGCCAAGATCAACACTAATGAGCCTTTGAGAGAGAATAATGAGCTTCCAGCAGTCGCTCAACTGTGTCTTCTCTGGACGAGGGAGGACAGCGTGTGGAGGTGGAGTCGGCCCTGAATCTCAGTAACAACAGGGGTAATGGCGTCCAACAGAGAGCTAATTCCTGCGGTGTACTCAGCCGCTTCATCTGGGCTCCGTCCAGAAGCTTCAGACCCGGAGACAGTTTGATGGGGCAAGGAGGCGGTGACTCTTATGTGAACAAACACTCAACCCCAAGAACACTTTGTTTTCTGATATGATGGCATGCTAAAATTTGAGTTAATATAGCGTTTGAAAACTATTTTAGACTTATACCAAAGACATTTAGGTACCAGTTGCGCAAAGCAATTGAGGCTGCAGCTACGGATGTTTTCTAAACTCAGTTTCACGTTGCTTTTACACCGATGTGGACCACCTTGACTAAACAACTCTGTGGAGAAGGTTGTCTTTTTTCGGTACAAACCAATCCTGAACTCCCGAACTTCCACACAAAATTTCTGAGCAATGAAAGGATCAGTTACTCTCTTGGTTGATAAAATATGGCTCGTGCTTGTTAAACAGAGCAGATGTAACCAAAACAAGAACTTGTCTTCTGATTTGAACCAAATAAACCAGAGAACTACCTTCACCTGCTTGTCTTTGTCTTTCTTTTCTGCCATCAAGCTCCATCTCTTTTCTGTACTTGATGCCTTTCTCTCTGCCTTTGTCTCCACTGTCGTGTTGTGTTTTCCCTGCTGATCCTCGTTGTTCAGACGGCTAATGGAGGAATGTCATGATAAAAGGAGCAGTGAGAGGACGTCTGGTCGTCTTGTGTCTGCTGGACGTCCTCGGACTTTACACCCAGGGAATGTAGCAGCTAAAGGTTGTTTGAGACTCAGATACATCTCAGAAATTTAATTTCTCAACTTCTATTCACGTCTTAGATTTGGTTGGAAGTATTTTTGATTACACAACAATGTTATTTGCAAGTGATCACAAGAAACTTCTGTTATAGAAGTTAGCTTACAAAAAATGCACTACGTTGCGGTTGGTATTATTTGGCGGCTATCTCAAAGTGAATCTTTTGGACAGGCGCTGTATTTAAAAAGAACATGGTTCGTCTATAGGCATACTTTGAGTTGATCTTTTGAGGGACTCAGCATTTTCCCAGCTGCCTCTGCATGGCTTTTGAAAAGCCCTGATGTTGTGGTTTGTCGGCCTGGTCATGAGCGATATCCATTTCACCAACGGTCAGTCCTCCCTGTGAGTCTAAAAATAGCAGATAGCCCGTTACGTTATGGAAAGTTGCACCACCCAGAATGTAACCCCGGTACTACTACTAGATCTAATTACAGCAGCTATGCAATGCTGCCTGTCTCTCTAACAACCTGTCTCTCTTGTTTCTGTCACTATCTCACTGTGTGTCTGTTTTGGACTCTTTAACCTCCTTCCTTCTTGCTTTTCTGCCTCTCTCTGAACCTTTTCAACTCCAAAGATCTTGCTTGAAAGGCATTGTATCCTCTGCATGTCTGTAGAAATAAAATCCCTAAAAGAAGGGACACAAAAAAGACCAAACATATTTGGTATATTATATACATTTGGACCAATTGTTACTGATATCAGAATCAAAAATTCCATATTGATCTTTCTTTAGGTGTGCGTGGTTTTTATCAGTGTAACAAAGGAGTCGACACTCTTTCTGAGCTTCACCACAGCGATCAATAGAGATTTATTATTGACCAGCCTCTCTCTCTCTCTGTCTGTCTCTGTGTCTCTCCCCAGAGTGAGGCTGTTTTCTTGGCCTACTTACATAGAGCTCCCTGTTTGAACACTCAAGCAGAGCAAAGCTGCAACAGAAACTGAGCGTGAGAGCAACATCTCTTCATCCCTCACTAATGGTTTTCAACCTAAAATGTGCCTTGAGTTTGAACCAATTCCCCCTAAAGTTTATTTGAATTTCGAAAACACCCCACCATCTTTACAAGCTGGGCAGACCCAGATAAAATCTTCATTTACATACTTTTACCCCCTGAGGTTAAAAAAGGAGATGAAATCCACTTTAATATAAGTTTCCCAAACACATCTCATGGCCAACTGTAAATACCACAAAGCCTCAACTGTTCGTGAAGATATTTATACGCTGTCACTGGGCTCTCACCATTGTTCTCTCTCTCTTTAAAAAACAAAAGGCAGCAGTGGTCTTCCTCAGGGATCATTGTTATATACTTTTTATATCAACTGTGTTTTTGTGTGTGCCTGGGATCTGCACGGTGCCACGTTTATACCATGCAGTCACTGATGCATCAGCAGCGAATGAGCAACCCTGCAGGAGCTACAGGATCAAATTAAAATCTAAACTGCCGACTCAATGTGTGATAGCTCAAGTGCAGTTGTGTTAATGACAATTTAATTTGCAACATTAAGAAAATTAGTTTGAATCAAGCAAAAATGCCAAAAATTCTCCAGTTCCATCTTTTCCAATATGAACATTTGCTGCTAGAACAATAGAACAAGCAATTTGAAGATGTCACTTTGGTGTCTGGGAGATTTTGGTGGACATTTTTCACTATCACCACCAGAGTAATTAAAATAGCGTCAGGTGCATCCCTACTCCCAGCTTGTGCTGAAACAATTTACTTTAATAACAAGACGCCTTTGGATTTTAGGGCCTTTTGGCGGACAAAATGAGCAATTTTAAGACGTCACCTTGAGTTCTGGGAATCTGTGATGGGCATTTTTTTTTTGACATTTTATAGACCAAACAATCAGTCGACAGATAAATGGATAGTGGAAATAGCAGCAGTACTACCAACTGGATTAATGCTAGAAATGGTGATAGTATAAATTGTTACTTTCTGTCTGAGAAGTGGAATTGTTTTTGAGGTGTAACAGCGCGTTGTGTCTGCAAACTGCGTGCAAGATAGTGAAGCCGTGTAATGACTTGAAGTCGTCCTCAATATACAGTAGTTAAGTGTTTTTTATAGTGAATTTCAAATGGCAATGGAAACACCACAGAACTGGTTGTAACAGTGAAGCTTTCCTTGCTGTTGTTGTTGTTGATGAAGTGTGACAGGATGTACAGGACTCAGTAGCAGCTGCTGTCTGTTCGCTCATCTGGAACCGTCCATGAATATTTTAATTCCTCCTCTGGACCTCATAATTTTTCATTTTTTCCTTCTTCTGAGTGTTATTCAGCTTGTAGGGAGCTGCTGTTCAGTATGTGAAATACACCCTGAGGTGTGGAAGCCCATCATTACGACGATGATTAGCCACATTTTCATAACACGCATCACTGCTTCGATCAATAAAGACTCGTTAGTGAGACAGTTTTTACACTTGCTGAGCTGCAGAAATAGGAAGTGTGTTTGTGTGTGTTGGTCTTTCTTTGTGCATCTGTGCATGTGACTCTGTGTGTTTGTGAAAGTGTGTGTGTGTGTGTGTGTGTGTGTGTGTGTACGTACCAAAGCTTGCACCTGGCTCCTTGTCTATGCCCCAAACCCCAGAGGGGTGCAATAAAGAACGCCTTGTCCCAAAAACCGTGATGCGTGTACACACACACACACACACACACACACACACACACACACACACACACACACACACACACACACACACACACACACTGAATGCTCAACAGAGCCAGGCGTATGTCCAAATTTAGGCTAAACACAAACTATGCGGGTGTGTTGACAACAAGATTATTATGTGAAAGTATATATTACCTTTTTAAGATGGCACATATACAGTATGCGTGAGAACTCTTCTCCTGTGTGTGTGTTGGTCCAGGATGACTCCACTCCCCTGGCATTTCCTTGGGGGGAAGTCGTGCAGCTCCCTTCTTCCCAGCTTATTCTTCTCCTCCTCCTTTTTAAACCCTCTGACACTCAACCTCCTTCCTCCTCCTGCTCATCTTCGCTCATCCCACTTTCTTGCTTTCTCAGTGGCCTGAAAAAAAGTACGGAAAACAGATTTCCAAGTCTTGAAAGGAAAAGAACGGCACCAAAAATATTTTTAATAAGTAGGAGGAGAGAAATGTTGCTGTGAGACGTCGCTGACCAACATTTCATTGGATTTAATGAACCTCTGTGGCGACATTCCAGTGACAAAAGTAAGATAGCAGAGCAGGAAAGGGAGAATATGAACATGGAAATACAATGTCTAACGGTGTTATGAGGCGTGTACATTCGGTTATTAGAGCTTTTTCACCTAAAACAGCTGCCTGCTGCAGCTGAAAACAACACTTTGAGAGCGGTAAGAGTGAACCAGAACAGTTAAGTTGTGGCTGGATTGATAAACAATGAGCTGAAACTCTTATAAAGCTCTGCAAAGCAGAGGGGAGCTGCAGATTCAGGTGATAAATCTCCGTAGGTTCGTCCTCCCTTTCACATTATTTTCACATCGTCATATGATACATTGGTATTATAAATGTATGCCGCATAAAACCAAAAAAGTAAATACAAATGGTGTTATGGTCATAGTTCTGGAGAATTACCACTTGGATAGTTTTGCAGAGTAGTTGTATTTGGCAAAACACTTAACAAATCAGGCTTTTCTCCGATCCCTTGAAACTGACCACAGATCAATATCTGGGTTCAGCTTCGGTCCTTCTCATTTTAATGAGAAACGCAGACACCCCCCACCCCCCTTTCCTCCTTAGAGTTGAGGCTATAGGTCAAAGGTCACACCAGCTGAAGGGTCATGCTGGGGCTGTACCTTATGAACTCTGGGGTCAGGTCTCAGTAGTCTGAGTAGGGGACCTCATTAAAACTGTCCTCTTTCCTGATTGGAGAGTGAAGGAAGCTTTAGAGGTTGGGGCGTGACTGAGCCTTTCTCAATGTCCGCTGTGGGGCTCGTTTAGGCTCCACGATTGTCATTTTCTTTCAAACGGCTGCAAATGTACTTTTGGTACGAGCAGTCTGTGAAACTGTCAGCACATAAACAAACGGTTCCAAATGTCTCACGGCAGCAGGTAAGATGCTGAAGAGCATTTGTCAAAGATATGGACAGGATGCCGTGTTTTACCACCAATAAATGAAAAAAGTATTTATCTTGAGACAGTAGCGTATAATTATCATGAACAAAGAAGACCATGTTTTACACTGTGAGCCACTGTTGGATTTGGAGGGAAATGTGGAGCATTGCTTTACAGCACAAACAATGGTAGAGGGTGCGTTAAGGCTTTTATGGCTCGTGGTGACAGATGGTGAACGACGTAGAAAAGCAGAACAAGCTATAAACACAAGATTGACATGTTATCACTGATTGGAAATGTGGTCGTTGGGTAATGCTCTCCACTGCGGTCACAGTCTTTTAACAGTGTTTATTAGACAGTAATTATCAAACACTGTACCTTTCAATGCTCTGTATTAATCTGTAATACTAATACTGTAATTCATTGACTTTTATGACAGTGTCTGGTCAGCTCAGCAAAATAAAAATCTGCAGTCAGCAGTTGATAAATAAGTGTGAGTGTTGAAAAACCAGTGACATCATGGAGCTGGTGATCTGTGGGGAGCGACGGGCCGAGCAGTGTTGGCAAACAGCGGCTGATTAGAGTGACTGTTGGCTGCTGGGGGAGGAAACGGGTGAGTCAGTCAGCGATGCCCCGAAACCAAAGCAGAGTCTCTTAAAGAAAAACGCTTCCCGAGTGAATCAATTCATCAGCACCTACACATGTGACCTTTTTTTGAGCTCAGAGCTCCTCGGCAGTCTGCTGACTGAGCGTTTGTTAGAATTTGGTCCAAAGCTTGGTTAAGCCTTTTTGTTATATATTTCAACTTCAAGGATGAAGGCACACCAGATTGGAAAACCCTGAAAATGAATCAACAAAAAATTAACTGAGAGCAGTTTGACGGTTTAGATTAGATTAAAGAATTTCAATCATTTATCAAGCAAAAATGTTGACCTCATAATGTGAGGATTTGCTGCTTCTCTTTCTATTGTAATTGTAAACTGAATATATTTTGGTTTCGATCTGCAATTTAAAGACGTCACGTTTGGCTTTAGGAATCTGTGATGGGTATTTTGTTTTATGTTTTATAGACCAAACGATTAATCGATTTACTGAAAAAATTATCGGCAGACTACTTGATAATGAAAATAAGCTTTAGAAATATTTCAGCCCAAGATGCCATGTTTTTAAAGGCAGACTTTTTAATAATTCCATCAAATAGAAATATTCTAGATGTCTATTGCATATTTTTATACCAACCGGACTTATTTCAGCCTGACTTATTTGGCATCTTTAAATAAGTTGGGGTCGTCACCACAATTTAAAATAAAGTTCTTGCTGTTTGAACAGTGCTTGTCTGCAAAATATGGCTTGTCGACACTGAAATAATTTCATCAGTGGAGTGTCAATGGAGAGTTTTTGTCTCCCATGATGGGCTAAATGCTGTTTTCCAGCCAGACAAGAATACAGTTCTCAGGAGGAAATCATTCCATCTTTGTAGATTTGGATTTAAAGATGATATATAATATCCTTGCCAAGTATAGGCTATCAAGGTATTTGATCAGCCGTCAAAAATCCACAGGAGCTAAAACCAAGGGTCTATTGTTATCTCTGACATCCCACAAATACTAACTTGCCTTCAGGACGTCTGAAAAATGTGTTGAGATCATGTGAGCACTCAGACTCTGCACTGAAACCAACACGGATGGCCTCTCACCTCCCGGGCCCTCCAGGCTTTTCCCGTTATTAAGGGAAACTCTGGTCCAAACGTCCTACGCAGCAGTCCTGACCAAGCACGGTGGAGATGGATCATGGTGCTAGTCATGGGAGAGTCGGATGACAGAAGGATTATATCATGTGTGAATGGAGTGTGGAGTCAGCTGGGGGGGAAGGGGGTGCTAACAGAGAGTTTCACTAACTTCATTATTTATATTCATGGTTATACAAGGTCTTGAAAAACAGTCAAATGAAAGATTTATCAAAGTCTTAAATCTCTTAGATTTTCTGTTTGTTCCAGTAGGAAAAAAACAGTCATGCAGTTGTCCTGTAATAGAACAGCTGCTTCTATTTCCATATTTGCTTTTATTTTAATACCTAGAAATCATGTAATGTGGCTTCAGTGAAGAACTTAATTCCCCCTGGATAATGTCTGGTTGAGGTGGAAGAGGTGAAGGGGTTCAGCCATCATTACCGGGTCTAGTTTTCTCTGGACTAAGCACTCACTTGCTGCTGTTTACGGGACAGTTTTAAACCCCTGAAGTTTGGATTTGTCAAGTCTTGTGTGAAAAATTTGAGCACCGAAACCAGAACGTGATGGGAGAAAATGAATGTCTTAAATAGTGTGGATGGGAACCTCTTCATTGTTATTTAGATGCTGGGTTTTCCATTAAGAGGATAACTAATGTATCTTAAAATCTAACGTGGTGAAAACTCACAGATATTGCTCAAATATTAGTAAAAATGAATGATCGAAGGGTACAGCAGCATCGCTACAACACTTAGAACCACTTATTTGAAGGTGAAATGAAGACCGAGTGCACTTTAAATGTAAGAATCACTCATTGCAAAGAAAAACAGGATAAAGTTGAAGTCAGTCTGTAAAAACTGTTTCCAACAAACCAAATTAGTCATTTTTACATTTGCTTTAGTTTCTCTTCCAAAAAAGTTTGGAGGAACTGGGGGTTTGTTTACAACCTGTCTGACTGCTGGTGTTCCTGCCCTGTTGGACACTGAGCGATGTCGCTGTGTCCCCAGATCTTAGTAATTAACTTAGTTGGGAAAATCTTATCATAACTGATAGGAATGATGGTCAAAACAGTGAAAATCAAACCCAGCTTGTAGAAAATATCCTGGAATTGTCTTTAAAACTACAAAAAAGCTACAGCAGCTGAATCATGTCTGCTCTTCTGACACACTGATGGACCGTCCTTCCATCTTTTTCCTTCTTTTGTGTGTGTGTGTGTGTGTGTGTGTGTGTGTGTCCATATTGACCAGGTGTGCGTCTGTGCGTGTCCATATTGACCAGGTGTGCGTCTGTGCATGTGTGACGTATGTGTGTACGTGTCTGTGTCTCGTTTCTGAACAAAGAAACCAGAGAAGAAGATGATGTCATCTTTTACCCGTTGTGTGCCTGTCTGTGTGTGTGTGTGTGTGTGTGTGTGTGTGTGTGTGTGTGTGTGTGTGTGTGTCGGTGGATGGGGGGGATTCTGTAATTATTACAGTCTGTTTTCTGAGGTCACCTTCCTCACACACAGAGAGGAGACACACACACACACACACACACAAGGATCTTTCATCATTTAAACAGCTTCACAAAAAGAAAAATGGCAAATATTTTTCAACGTGACGATGCAGTAAAAACTAATCACACTGAAGCTCCCCTATGAAGTCAAACAGGAAGACAAAACTGTCAGAATACACATCTTTACACACACACACACACACACACACACACAGCTCAAAACTTTCCTTCCTGAGGTTTAGTTTCATAAGAGTCCTTGAAGTGAAAACAAACCACTTGTGACTGGCACCCGACCAGTGTGTGTGTGTGTGTGTGTGTGTGTGTGTGTGTGTGTGTGTGTGTGTGTAAAGATATTAATTCATCAGCGTCTGTCATGATGTCACTGGTGTCCAGACAGCAGCTCCTATACAGTGTGTGTGTGTGTGTGTGAGAGAGAATCAACCCAGTCAACACACATTCTCAAGCCTTAAGAAAACTGCAAAGTCAGCTGAACACACACACACACACACACACACACACACACACACACACACACACACACACACACACACAGAGCTGCTTCTTGTTCTCTGGAGGCAGCATTGTTTAACAGGCCTGTGGTCATCAGGGAGAAAGAAATGCAAATTCTCAAATTGAGCTAGTGAGGTCGGACTGAGGGAAATGTCAGGGTTCATATACTTTGTGTGTGTGTGTGTAAATAGAAGTGTGTTTTTTTTTTTGGTTTGCACTGAAACGTCAGAAATGCCTTCTGCTTGTGTGTTGTGACTTAGAAACTGATGACTCAGCAGTGTGACAGTAAGATCGATGCTAGAGTTTAATGGAGTCTGATGGAGGTCGATCTGCGTTGGCCTGCTGTGAGACACCACACACTTAAGACACACACACACACACACACACACACACACACACACACACACACACTAGTCCACTACATTTCCATTAACACACAGTTCAAGGGTGACCAACTGGCTTTTGAGCACTTTGGTTAGTTGTTTCCTGTTTCAGTTTCATTTTGGATTTGGTCCATGTTGGTAAAGTATGCAAATGTGTTAACCTATTTATTTTTTGCACCAGCAAATGAACAAAACATTCAGGTAGTCATTGAGCTAAATTGTAAATACTTTATTGGTTTTTGGGGCCACTCGGCCTCAGAAGAGCTCCAAAACAAGCTTACAGACATATAATGCCACACATCCCTGCACAAAACTGTACAGCTCTTTCATTTAAATCAGTCATATTGTACATTTTTTCATATTTTATTGTCAATTTTCTATTTTCTATGTATGCTTCTTGACTTGCAGTACATGCTTTGTCTTTCTTTATATTCTCTACTTACTATGTTTATTGTTATGCACCAAAATACCAACGCAAATTGAACGTGATTCTGATTCGGATACAGTCCTGACATATTACCACCTTAAGAAGTTGTTCTGGCTAACATGTTAGCCAGCGCTTGCCTGTTTACACATCCAGCAGACAAGAAGAAACATCATCATTCAGAGTCGTGTTTCTGGCCACCTGATGAATGTAGCTGCCCAGTTAGCGCTAATGTGTCTTGAAACCAAAACAATATGGCTGCAGAATTGGTGATAATTCAGTGATCATCACTGCCAGCAACACCTTTCACATTACATGTGGTAATTTGATTGTGTAAAAATTGTTCATTGTTTCATTCATTTTGTATCTTAAAATGGTTAAAAAGCTAAACCTTGATAAATTTAATAAAGGACATGGTAGGATTTTGTCTATAAGCAGATTTGATCAAATGCTATTGGGTTTTGCTCAAATAGCTAGCTTCCTCTAGCTGTGTGTGCTTCATGATAATATTGCAGCATACAGTGTGGTAGCCTTTGTAAATGAAAGGCTTAAATTGCCTACACTGTTCACACGCACAAACACATATTTTGTTGTTGTACTAGGCCTTTATCTTGTCTAGTTAAAGGAGTTAAAATGGCTTTCCCATGAAGGTACTCCGTTACAGTCCCTGGTTATTTTCCCTGGTTATTTTACTGTAGTTCCCACAGTGAGGCACCAGCAGAGGTTGGCTCTCCTGTCATCTTTGCATTTTGTTCTCTCAATCAGCCTCGACTTTTTTCGCCAACCCCGCCTCCACACACAACACATACGTCCCCTTTGGCTAAACCAAAATGGGTTAATCCCTCATCACTCAAACTGTGGACTGCGCCAACTCATTCGGAAACAGGGTGCTGGTGGCTCAGGTGTCGCAGTCCTGTTTCACACAAAGGAAACCCGATCATGTGGCAGTTCAGACACACATGCACAGACACAGGCTACAAACACGACGTAGACATAAAGGACTGCACAGACTTAGGCTCACACTTTCTGTCTCTGTCTGTTGGTTTTTCCTTTTCAGTTTTCCATCTGTGAAAACATTTGAGCTAACGTTGTTAACCCGCAGAGGGAACTGAACCATTCTGGTCAAGTTGTAGAGTGAAAATTAACAGCAGGGTCTCTGTCCATTGATGCTGTGTTCAAAAGGTGTACTGTACCTTAGTTTGTTCAAGTTGTCTGACTGCCTGAGAGTGGACTGTAACAGCTACAGTATAGCTGCGGGGTTGTTATGGTTAGCATAAGGTATCTACTGTAGGTATTGTAGAGGCAAATTAAATCCTCCTGGATGATGTTCTCTTTTTGCATTGTTTACTTAAACTATAGGAGTATACTAAACTATAGGAACCTATCCTACTCCAGACACATATTGACATAGCCAATACATGACCACACACACAGACAAATCTACACATGACCACACATACTCACTCAGCCAAATATGAGCACTCATTCACTCACTGGCTTGCTTGATCGCCTTCTGGGCTCCGCGCAGGGTTTTCTGCCAGAACAGCTGTCCGATTAACACACGATAAGCATCGCGCACATATCGTGGACCAAACAGAGTAAGAGCCCATACACACAGAATGGGGGTTACACTACGTAACCAGCGGTACGTCCGTTCACCTGTTCATCTCTGTTGCTGTCGCAGTGTTTTGGCGTGAGAATTGTTTCGGCAGCGTGAGCGCGTGAGTCACGTCAGAAATGTGAGAGTTGGCAACCCTGGGTTAACCCCCGACACAATAAGTTGATATTAGCTTAAGGCCCCTTGTAGCTCCTAGATGTTAATCTTTCGTGGCACTCTTCCCAACTTTTTAAGTTGTTTTTTCCCGGGGTTTACTCAAAACAAAACAAAACAACTAAGTTCATGAATGCAGTTGTTATATAAAGCTCATTTAGAAGACAATGGCACCCATGCACCTTAAAAAAAGCACTGTTCCGTCTGTTAAGGAATGCTGAAGGTTTTGGACCATCGCCTGTGATTGTCCACGCTATTGTAGAGGCAAATAACTTTTTATGAATGTGGTTTTTGTTAACACAACCAACTGAATCACCTTGTATGTTTACGCAGCCTACTACCAACAATTTACACAGCCATTTGCTTGCCTGTGCAGTAAAGTGGTCCCTTTTTGGCTTCTTTCACCAACACTGAAAGATGAAAAATACCATTGTCATTGTCAGACTGTACTCTTAATTTGCCTATAATTGAGATATTCATACTTGGACAAAAGTTATGATATGATGCTGTGCATGCTGCATGTGGGACAGAAATCACAGGTGTACCTTTCCCTTATCTCTCCTCTGCTTTTCTCTCCAGGGTCGACATGTCAAGACGGGACAACTGGCGGCCATCAAGGTCATGGACGTCACCGAGGTCAGTAAACACCGCCCGATGTATACTTTTAATATTTTGTTGTCATTAGCCAGGTTTCCATCCAAATGTAGCGCAAATTTTAATATTAGTAGTTGAGATAAACAGCTGGTGGTGCTAATTCTCCTGTTCTCCATGCTGTTAAACCACTGAAGAAGAAGAGGACGCAACTAAATGATGTAATTAAGAGTGGCAACCTCAAACAGTGGGAAACAATGTAGAAAATGTGATGGAAATATGGCATTTATATTATTGTTATTGTCTCCTCGCCCCACACAGATCTGATGTTTTGCCTGCCTCTATTTTTAGTCTCTTCAGTAGAGCAGAAGCTTCAGTAGACGTTTAAGGCAAATGTTTTATGTACGTCATGATTTATTCGCCAAGTATGTATCCAGTGCACTTTGTCGCATTTTGCTTTTATCGATGCAACAAGATTTCCACCTCAGCCAAGCTTAAAAACTTTTTTTTTTTATGACTTTCCAACTGGTGGATGGAAAATCATGTACTGCTTTCAGTGTAGAAGTCTCATTTTTAACATTATGATGGCTAAACTGCTGCTGCACTTTTGCAGGATTGTTGAATTCTGTGGAAAATTTGAAAGCTTAGTTCCCTTTTCTGTCACGAGGAGTGGTGAATGAAGCAAAACGGTTCTTCTATTGTTTGAGAGCTGTTACAGTTTGGTTGTACACGGCTATATTAAAATATTTCCACTTTGAAGAGAGAATTGAATAAAGTCGTAATATGGGATAGATGCATGAAAAATGCATGAGGTGAGACTAATACAGCAGCTGTAGCAGTTATCAGACTCATTATAGCAGCCACAAAATACGGCTTTTGCAGAGTTGGAATTGATCCCAAATTTAGTTGGACTAAATCTGTACTAATTCTTTACTTAAGCGTTCAATATAACAGTTAACACCAAAACAAACAGTCTCTCTGACTCCCCTCCCTCTCCCCACTCTGCACCCTCATGTCAATGTTTTCTCTCCAAAAATAGTCATAAGTTTCGGGCTTATAATCACACGGATTCCAACCCTCTTAGTAGGTTTTTTTTTTTTTTTTTTTCATTGGATAAAGCCGAGTGTCTGAAGCTCAACAGATTGTCAATTTCCTGCGGGCAGTTTAGCCAATAGTCTTAAAGATTGAAGATTGGTGTGTGTGTGTGCGCGCACATGCTTTCGAACCCTTGGGTGCATGCTTAAGAGTTTCCACAAAGTTGAGTGAGGACCCAGAGGGCTGCCTGTGTAATTGGAGCCTGTGTTTCTTTGTGTGTATACGTGCAGAAATATCATGGTAGTCTTATAAAACTACATCTCACTATGTTGATGGTGGTAGCAGTGAGTGATTTTTTTTTTTTCCCCCTGCCTTTTGTGATACTCATCATTAAATGAAGAACTAAATGAGACGATGTGAAAAATATTCACAAACACATTTGAGGTCACTTGACCACTTCCTGCCCAGATGCCTTAAAGAGGAATGAGTGTATCATCAAGTCTGTCACATGAAATCCTTTAATCTGGGTCAAGTGTTAGACTGAAGAGGATTGTACTGTCTGCCTTTTAGGAGCCGGCTGGTTTCAGCTGTATCTCTAAAAACCCTAATACTTAACTTAAAGTCCCATTTTTAGGACTGGGTATGTAAGGCCCCATTTACACTTGTCATTCCACAATGCACAGATCACAGATAAACGCTACAGCAGCTCTGTGCGACTTGTATTAGATCTGTATATTGCTTAGTATGTGTATATATTGAAATAGCTGGTGCCGTTTTTCCGTGGTGCTTTCATGTGACAGAGAACAAACATCCACTTTCAGTATAACTTCAGTGTAACTTTAGCTGCACAGTTACACTATGGGAGCAGAAAAGCGTACGTCTGTGTCTCAGAGAGACGGATGTCTCTGGCTAGAATGCGTCTCACACCACCTCCGGATGATTTACACTTACCTTTTTTGAGACCAGATAGCTATCTGATCCACGCAAGATGCACGAAGTGATGCATGCATGAAGCATTTATAACTGTAATGCAGATATAAGTGTTTATTAATGTGTTCAGCAACAACTATAACTCCTCCTGGGGGCTTCCATAAGTGGATGCTGGTTAACAAGCAGTGAATAATAGTGTAACAGTTATATAGTAATAATATCAAATATGTTTTCATAGAAGTTATAGTTGTTGACGATTATAATTTCACTGTACATTAATAAACACTTAAAATGTCCTATCTACTTGAACTCCATTATAGTGTGTTATAAACCATAGCGATGTATGCTGAATCGGGGGTTAACGTAGGCTTGCAGTGAAGAGGTGAACGCATCCAATAATTCACAAGTAAAAATTAGAGAAAAGTCTACCCCTGTCTACTAAAGTTGTACTGTTAATAGAGACTAATGCAAAACAACCGCCCTTTTAAAAAGTTGATAGCATATTTTGAATAGTGTTTTGTATTCTTCCTCAGGCAGCATTTTATTTTTAGACTATTGAATATTTGCCACCTCTGCAGTCTTTCACCCTTTTTTCACACCCCTCATGGTTTTCCTGCGGCTGCAGGCTGACTCGGCCCTAAAGGAAAGAACGACCGCAGCAGTTCGAGTCTGCCAGGGAAATCAATCCATTATGAATCATTAATACTTCTTTGTATTGGAAGTAGTTAGAAGACTGGACAGAATGAAGAAAAACAACTGATTCATTAGGCCTGTTAAAGAAAAGCAGGTCTTAAGGAGGTCTTAGTGTCTCAAAATGGTTTAAATACTTCTTTAACCTGCAATAACTTATTTGTTAGCCACTTGGCGGCAGTGGAAACGAATCGATATTGCGAACTTGTTAGCAAACACTTACTTACATATCCGGCAGATATGGAGTAAAATTAGCTTTCATTTGGAGTCGTGTTGAATGTAAGTCCAATAAATTCATTCTCTTTTTAGCTCAGTTTTCGCTCTCCTCCAAGTCCTGAGGGAAATATCTGGCTCTTTAGCTGCTACATGCTTCACTATGTCTTCTGTTTGGTGCTGAGCAGGTAGCTTTTTTGCTGAAAATAGCTGCCTGCTGTGGCCAAAAACGGCGCTGTGAGAGTGAAGCAAAAGAGTAAAGTTGCATAACGTAAAACCAAAACAATGAGCTGAAACTCTAAAAAAAAAAACAACAAAAAAAAACAAAACAGCATGGTCAGGTGATCATTCTCTGTGGGTTCGTCATTATGAGTGAGAAGTCATGTGATCCATTTCCAATGTAAGAATATTGATTTTAGCCACGTTAAAGGCTTTCCCACCTTCACTGAATACACTACAGAAATGTTTAGGCGTCATATTTGAAGACATCCAGTAGTAGTGGGTATTGCTGTATCCTCTGTGACGATTAGTTAATTTACTTTAGCTGCCACTGTGGCAGGTAACCACACACATTTTGGAAGTCCTGTTCAAAGGGTACATCGCACTGTGGCCCGCAGGCACAAACCTCCACTTCCAGCTGTGGAGATTAAAGAGAGGACATGAAGAAGGATCAGGAACATCTGATGGGAATGTGTTCATGTATTCATACCAGCTGAATGACTGAAGAGAAATACACATGTAGGAAACATTCGAGGCATGGTGGTGAATTAAAAAAAAAAAAAGAGTGGTCCTTTTCCACACGGTTCAGCCGTTCTGTAAAATAAACACTCAGAGTTTGTCTGGATGTTTGCCAAGAATGACAGTTGAGCAGAGGAAGTTGTTTGCGTTGGAAAAACTTGAGATTTTCACGTGCATGTACACACATACACACCAATCCCATGTAAAATGTATTTGTGTGTGTGTGTGTGTGTTCACTGTCTACTCTCTCTGCACATCTCGGCATATGTGCTCTGAACCACATACCACTTCCTGTACCATATACAGAGTGGGAGAAAGAGAAGCACTTAGGGGAACAGAGAGAGAGAGAGAGAGAGAGAGAGAGAGAGTGAAATACAGCATGTAGGGGCTGGGAAACATTTTCACTCAATATTGAGGCACGATATCAATCAATAGAATTTCTGTTTGTGTTAAATATTCTCTTGATGTTAAGTTTAAATTCCCTAGTCGTAGATTAAGAATGTAAAAAATGGGCTGCAAACAAATTTTACACAAATAAACTACAATGTTAAATTGTTTCAGTATAAATCAGTGATAATAATAAAGGGAGCAAATCAGTCAGTTATGTTCATCAGGTCATCAGGCTAAAACATGCCCCTTCAGGGACGTGCAGGGGCTCGTACGGAGACGTTCAAGTAGCTTTTTCTTTTCTATAGAGCTGAAACAATTATTCTATTAATCGATGAGTCGATAGACAGAATTTTAATCTGAGGGCCTTGCTGCTCATCCCAGGGGATGGGTCTAATTGCTTGTGTTTGTGACTGGAAGCTCTTTTTCCTCTGTGTGCTTTATTGGATGTTAGTGTTTCAGGTGGTATTCCGTCTTTTTGGTGAATGTTTTCCGCAGAGTTAACAATATACTACTAACCAGCAATCTGGTTTTTGTCAGTCTTTAAGTATCGGCACACCACTGAGGTTTTTTTTTTTTTTTTACCTCATTTATCCACAACAGAGCTTTAGGGTTAAGGTTTTTGTAACTGTGGAAGTGTCACTTTCTGTGCCTCTGAAGGAGCGTTCATCTATCCCATCTTTCTGACTAACATCTGATATCCAGAACAATAGCATGTGGTGTGTCGAGCTATAACTGAACAACAGTCAGGGTGGTAAGAGAAGATGGAAGGGCAGAAACCAAGCGAGTGAAACCTGAGACAGAGAGCGAGAGGGCTTAAATGAGGGAAAGAAATCGGTGAGAGTTTTTTTCTCTCTCCTTTGAGAAGGTTCAGCTGAAGTGCAGTGGGATTATGGGAGGGGCTATCGCTGCCTGCTGGCTTGTCTCTTCACCTCCATCGCTCACATCCATTCGCCACCTCTCTTCTCCTTTGTCCATCCATCCCCTCCCTCCATTCGATGCTCTTTTTTTGTTGCATTCATCCCGATTCTTTAGTCTATTTTTTCTCTTCCCATTTGTTGGCGCATACCCTGCTTGTATTCGTCTCGTTTCCATCCCTCGCCATCTTTCCCTCAGTCGCCGCCTCTGTTTTCTGTGGGGAACGAGAGAGACCGTAAGAGAGTAGACAGAGAGAATGAAGTCATCCTCATCCCTGGTTGGAAATCGGAGAGAAAAGGAGAGAAACAGAAGGAGAGAGAGAGAGAAATGTTGCTGCAGCAGCTCTCCATTCGGAGTCTCTCACTGCTGCTGCTGACTTGATGTAATCCAGTGGGATTCAATAGGAAGAAAAACCTCCACAGCAAGCATCTTTATCTCTACTTTTCTGCTCCCCTAGGGAATTAATTGCTTTTCTCGCCATATTTTTCTCACTTATTATTCCCTCTTTCTGTGAGTTTTGCACATGAAACAAACTAGACACATTAAAGGTAGTCAACGCTCTCTCTCGCTCACCTCCCACCCCCTCCCACTGCTCCCTGTCCATTCAGGAGGTGTGAAAGTGAAAAGTGGGAAGGTGTTGAAGGCGTGGAATTGTATATTTGTCTTGAAGAATAAAAGAAAAATCTGCTAAAACTGTCCAACCATGTCGAAAAAAAAACAAATATAGATTTGAACACTGGCTGGATCTGTTTTCTGTATCTCTATTTTGGGCCTCCATCCTCACAAAATTTTAGCCACACTTGCTGCGGGGTTGTAGAAGTTGCAGTGTCACTCAGTTGGTCGGTACATAATAGAGAAACATCTCCATTGGATGGATTGCCATGTAATTTGATCCAGATATTCACGGTCCCCAGAGAATGATCCTAATGACTGTTCAGGTCTTAGGCAGTGAAATATCTAGAATATCTCTCTAGATTTAGATCTTTCCAGGTGGATCAGCACAAAATTTGGTGCAGACATTCCCGTTCCACTCAGGATGAATTGTAATCTTTGATAATATATGTTATTATAATATTTTCATAACTGGCTTAATATACCTTTCTGCTTGCACCATCTTCACAAAAAATCACAATTTAAAGCAGGATATTAAAGGGTAGGTTCACATTTATTTCATGAAACAATACTGACTTGCACATATGTACATTTAAAGGATTATTGGTCGCTGTAATTCTTCCTGCTGTCCATACCGTCTGCAAAGAGATACGTTCCTAAAATCAATTTTAATGTAAGTGATGGAGGACAAAATCCACAGTCCTTGCAAAAACACTTTCTGAATTTCAAGGCTTCAGCAGTCGTAAGTTTGACAAATCAAGTGGATATCTTCCAAAGTTGCAGCCTCTTAAGTATGAAATCTCCCCTTTCTTTGTGTTTCCTTGCTGAGGCTTGGAGGCACAGTGACAAAAAGATGGAATTTTGTACAAAAAATATAGTAACTTTATGCTTGATTTCGTACATCTGAAGCTTCATATTAGCTTCAGTTGAAATTTATTCACTTTTACAAGGAACAAGGACTATGAGTTTTGTCCCCCATCACCTACAGTGAAATTGCTCTCAGAAGGCATCTCTTTGTGGCCAGTATTGAACATTTACTTCAGCACAACTCAAAAGGATCAAAACCAAACTTTAGACCTCAACGTTGATCCATCTTCCAATTTTTTTTTTTACCTGAGTTTTTCACAGAAACACTGAGAGGATACATTAGAGCTTGTAAGGAGTAACTGGAAAGCTATTTTTGAAAATAAAGACTATCAATTCCCAATTCAAGGTTAAACTCAGTTCAAGGTTTAAAATAATCCCTGAAACAAGTCCCTCCAGGTTCCTGGTTGCCTGTTAAAGACGTGTCGACCTCTCCTGGCCTTTGTCGAAGCCAAAGCCTCCCTCCTACTCAGCTTCCATTTTCCATTATGCTCCCATTTTGCGGCTGTCCACTCCCCGGGGTCGCGGTTCTGTTAGCTCTGCTTACATTGTGTACTGTAATACTTTAGCTGCAACATGGCCGCCACCGAGTCTCCCCACCATTTCATGCCCAGGAATGATAATGAGTAGCTTCAGACGACTTGACTGCGGATATATAGTTCAGGGAAAGAGAGACAGAGAGAGCGAGTGGTGAGACAGAGAGGTGAGGTGTCATAATGATGGGATACATCGACATGGGACTAAAGGCATTATAGGAGACAGTAATGGAGAGTGATGCTGCAAGGACGAGTGTGATGGAGACAATGAGTGTCCAAAATAAATGGACAGTGTACAAACAAGATGGGGAGAGAGAGACATGGTGGACATATGACAGAGAGAGAGAGAGAGGATGATGTCACTGTCTCCTTGTATCCTGACATCCAGGTCACTTTCCTCCCGTCTCGTCTCCATCTATCTCACACACACACACACACACACACACACACACACACACACACACACACACACACCATGCTTGAGCATAAAGTATGCTCTACAAGTGACCTTTTCTCTTTTCCGTGCGCCACAAGTCTCTCCAATGTATGTTTTATTGCACGGCGTGGGACTTCACATCATATCTGTTTTCTTCTCAGTGTGAACATTACTTGCTGATTCAGTTTGATGTTTCATGGGGGGGGGGTAGTACCATCTGTGCTGCCCTGAACATAAAGGAATGTAACCATTCTTATGTTTTGTCGATTGAGGTGATTCTTCTCTTCCCCTCTTTAAGCTGTTGTTTTCAACCTTTAATCATGTCTCGTGGTGAAAAATGTGTAAGAATGTTCCTGCTGCGTTTCTCCTCCTCCGGTCTGTCCTCGGCATCTGTAATTATGCTCACTTGTTCCAAAAAAGCTCACATGACTGACAGTTTGTGGGCGATGGGATGTTCTGTTGATCATAGAAGGTACTGTTTGTCTGTGTGTTGACTTTCTGTACATCTGTTAGTATCCTGTAAGGTCTTGCGTGATCCTGATTTAATTGTCACCGAAATATCGTTTAAAATATGTAACTGACAGACTGAACGGTTGACTGACAGGTTGGCTGGATCACCTGCTGGGTGGCTGCTTGGTGACTGATGGTCTGCTGCTGATGAGTGGATTAACAGAAGGACTGGCTGGCTAGCGGTCTGGTTTGTTGGCTTCCTGACTCACTGGTTGGCTAGCTGCCTGGCTAAATGACTGGCTGCCTGGCCGAAGCAGTAACTGGATGGCTGACTAACTGTGACTCAAGGGATTGGCTGACTGGCTGGCTGGCTGACCGACCGACCGACCCCATCATCTTTACGGACAGTCAAAACTCCTGTTGAACTCTTTAAACAGCCTCAGCAGATTAAAGCAAAAATAAATAACAGGCAAACAGTTTTTTGTGGTGTACAAATATGCTCTCATGAAAATCTGCTGCTCGCTTAAACATCTCACGGGAAAACAAGCTTGGCCTAACGTTTGGCAAAGTAATAACAGCTTAAAGTGCAAATATAGTTAGTGGTAGGATCTAACAAGAACATACGAAGAGTTTTGTTCCAAAATTACACCTCTGCCATTTTAAGATACTCCCCAAATGACTGACAGCAAAAAATGGCTGCTTTTAAAATAATCATAGATAAGTTCAGTTGTCAGTTGACCAAACATCAGGTTCACTGGGTGTTCTGTATTCTAGAGATAGTGAAACTGAGGTGCAGGTAATGTGTTTTTATAGACATGTAGACAGTGAATTCTTTCATCTTTAAATGCTAAAGTTTGGCTGAATCACCCTTTAAGCTCTGGACCCGACTCAGAAATGTCAGCAGAGTCGTTGGCTGCCTGTCATCTGTTGCGTCTGCAGCTGCAGCGCTCGATAAGACCTGTGCGTTTTAATTTCTGCTCGAACCAAACACTTAACACCAATCATTTCCTGTAAAAAACAACAAAAAAACAACAACTCATACCTGTTTTGACAGCCAAACTAAATTTGACAGCCAACAGAATGAGGTAGCTACCTGCAGTGATAAATATAAAGCTTGGATAATGTCTTGGCACTTGTCAAGCAGCACCAGTATGAAGAAATGTTTATTATAGTTGCATTAAAGCCTGTAGTTAATGTGCCTCTTACAGTTAAAAGACTATTTTAACAAGTTTTATAGTTTGACGTCATTTTAGGGTTTTTGCTCCACTTTGAATTCTGTCGTTGGCAATCTTATATAACTGTTTTTAGTCCCATTGCATGAGAAACCAGCTAAAACAGTAGGTTGCCACTCTCCTCAGCAGGGAGCTCTGCTTGTGATTGGTCTAAAGTTTTGCTTGGTAAACTGCAGCACAGAGATTCTTCTGTTTAGCTGCTTTGTGTTTTCTCCTGCAGTACATGCCTCTGCTGCTGGTGCTGTTTGTTGATTGCCGAGATGACGCAGAGAAGGAATGAGTCAATGCAGAACACATCAATGTAGTGTTTCTGGCAAAGTTTTATGATGGTTACTGATCAACAGTTTTGTGTAACACCTTGACAAAGAGCGTCTAGAGGTCTATTGGTTGGTCCACCACTTTGGTACAGACTGAAATAACAACTATGGGATGGATTGCCATGAGATTTTGTGTAGATATTCGTGGTCTCCAGATGATATATCCTGCTGACTTTGGTGATCCCCTGACTTCTCCTCTAGCATATGAGGCAGACTTTTGTGGTTTTGAGTGAAATGTTGGATGAATTGACATTAATTTTGGTACAGAATTTCATGACCCCCTCAGGATGAATTGTAATAACATACCTAATTAATAACTTACTTAATAACCTCTGAATTTTCATCTAGCGCCATCACCAGGATAACATTTTAATTTGTCCAATACTCTGGTTTATGACCAAATACCTGCAAAACTAGTGACATTCCCATCAGCCTCAGCTGTACTTTGTGTTTAATGCTAAATGGCAAATATTAGCATGCAGTGATCATGGCAAACAAAGCACGTGCTTAGCAACATGCTGACGTTAGCATCTAGCTCAAAGCACTGCTGTACTTAAGTACGGTCTCACAGAGCTGCTAGCATGATAGACTTTTTTCAAAAAGAGCCAAAGTACAACAACAGTAAAGTGTAAATGATACAGTTGCTACATCTGCACTGTAAAATGCCAAAAGGTCACGAGTGTCGATATGAAAAGCCAAACAGTTTCCCTCTTAGTTCCTCAGAGCTTTTCCTCTGTGGATATACAAGGCTGCTGTCACGCTCCTGCTTATCGATTGGCCGTAACAACAGTGAAAATGTCATGTCATGTCAGCCTGCGGGATCAGACGCTCGGGCTTGGCTGATGCAAAGCACTCGCAAATAAATGTCACACAGCCTCAGTGATGCCGCAATGACTGAGAAATAATCGCTTCATCTTGTTACGTGTCTGTATGCGTGTCTGAGCCTGTACTGTAATATCCTGAGAGTGTGAGAGGGAGAGATTTTGTTCGGCTGTTATCATTTCGAGTTCAGGCTGCATGTTTGTTTGGAGTGATATCCGTTTATTAGACTGGTTTGGACGTTGTTTGTTTCCTTGCTTGGCTCTTCAGCATGTCTTTCACAGATTACCTGAAAACAGCGCAGGAGAAAAGTTCCAGAGTTTCCGCTTTGGTTGCTGGGACTTTGAGTTTTCTTTTGTCTTTTTAAAAAGGTTAAACGTAACAAACTGGTTTTTCCTTTACCATCTTTATGTCTAAAAGTGTCCCACTGGGAGGAGGGCCAAAGCTTTAAACATTATACAGATGAAGTGTGAAAATCATCGGCTGGTTCTGCTAAAACACGGTGGAAGAAATCTAAATATTAGGGAAAATTTGTTTTCTGCTAGCAGAGGAAATTCCATTCTCCACACTTCCTATTGATCTGCTTGGCATGCATCAGGACAGACTGTGGCTGTGCTGGGCGGCTCTCAGCCTTTGCATTTGTTTTGCTGTTTGTAGCAACACAACAAAAGGTGATGCTGTAAAAGCATACAGTACGACTGCAAACCTTCAGTCCAAAAATTGTATAATTTAAGGCTGCAACTAATGTTAATTTCTTTAACATGATGATGATTAATAGATTAATCTATGTCAGAAAATAGTAAAAATGCCCACAATTTCCCAGAGCCCAAGGCGACGTCTTCGAATTGCTTGTTTTGTTTGACCATCAGTTCAAAATCCAAAGATACGAATTTACAATTATATAAAAAAGAGATGAGCGTAAAAATCCTCACATTTGAGAAGTTGGAGCTAGAAGGTGTTTAACATTTTTACTGCTCAGCTGAGAGTGTGTGGAAGAACCCATACACTTATTAAAACAGTTTAATGTTGTGTATTTGAATGCGTAAAGGTGCTTGATTGAATTTGTAAGTTCAGTCATTGACTTACAGCATGCGGTGGCGTTGTAGAAGGAAGGTGTTTTAAACTTGATAACAGATTTTAAGCTGCAGCCAATCATATTTCAGACATTCAAACTACAGGATGTGTGTGTTTATGAAGTTCTTTCGAATGGTTGATGTTGTTCGGCTGTAAAAAAAAAAAAAAAATAGAAAAAATGTAAGTGACTAAACAGGGAACAGGAACATGAATATTCATGCATGTGTATAAAGGTGGTTTATTAGATGCAGATTAGATAATTAAGATGTTTTGCTCGTTTGTGTCTTTCCCTGTGTGTATTTTGGAAAAGAATCCACTTAAAAGCACGATATTAACAGGATGGAGCACATCCATCCAACACTCCATGAGTTCTCCAATGTCTGAATGGAAAGTGTTAGCAGTTTATAAGCAGGACAGAAAATCCCCTTTTCACCTACAGGCCGAATGAGACTGAAATTTCTGAAACTCAGTGTGTAGGAAAGTTTGGGCCTTTGATTTAAAGCTCACCAAGTGTGTAAAACCAATAAAGATGAAAAATGGTTGTAGATTTTGGAAGACTTGTAGAGAGAGGTGAGAGTCGCACACTTGGCCAAAAATTGGAGTAAAAATAAAAGAAAAAACATAGTGAAAAAAAGTGAATAGCTTTTTGAAAATCACCTGTCACTGTCACCATCGTTCCAAGTGACCTGATCATGAAAACTCAATAGTAACTGTTGTTTACCTGTCAGCGTCTTGGTGCTAATTTTCCGTCCTTCCTCTGTGTCTCCAGCTACAACCTGACCAGAAGAAAAAAGACTTGTCATTTGTTTTGATTTAGTCTATTGCTTCCTCGCTTCTCGCAGACAATAGGACTGTTTTAACTCCACACTGATGGGTCTCCCGCTCTCTCTCTTTCATATAGGATGAAGAGGAGGAAATTAAGCTGGAAATCAACATGCTGAAGAAGTACTCCCACCACAGGAACATAGCCACCTACTACGGAGCCTTCATCAAGAAAAGTCCACCAGGCCATGACGACCAGCTATGGGTAAGTCTATTTCTACCATTTATGATGATGTAATGTCTTGACAGTGAAGTATTGCAAGTTAAATTCACCTGAAACTCAATAGAGCAATCATTCTTCTACTAGTCCTGACCAATCACAACCTTTGAACTTTCTAACATCCACTCAGTCAAACTGAAATTTTGCCTACAAGCAACAGAAAAAAGTCAAACAGGAGCATTTGCAGAAAAATGGCGCGATCTTTGCAAATGATTTTGTTCCTAAAAGTGGATTATTGTCTGACATCTGTCATGAGGTTTTACACCAGGCAGCAACCAACAATTTGAAGAAATTGTTGAATTAACTTGAATTTACATGACTATTGATGGATGTTAGAATAGATGTTTGGATATTTAGATTACTGTAATGAACACACTTGTTATGTGAATTCTAAAAAAAAAATAGGAATTCATTATTAGGCGTTCCCTTATATAAAACACCCAAACCTACAGTGATATTTTTAGTAAGTCACTGGACTAGAGAGATATTACAGAACAACAAACTGTCCAACAGTAAGTCCAGATAAGGCGTTGGTGTGACTATATTAGGTCTGTATAGAGTTAATATGCTTTCCCATATCCAGTCTGTTCGCTAACGTTATTGCATGGAAACAATAATAAGTCAGTGCAGTATAAATGTTTTTCCCCCAACATTGCAGCACTGTAGTACTGGCCTTCATATTGGAAGACAAATGGTGAATAAGACAGGAGAGACGAGGGCAATACAAAAAACAGTGGTGGAAGAAGTATTTTTTACTTTAGTAAAAGTATCAATATCACACTAAATACTCTGTTACACGTAAAAGTCCTGCATTCAAAATTGTACTTAATATTAGCAACAAACAGTACTTAAAAGTATCAAAAGTAAAAGCACACATTAGGCAGCGGAATGCCCTCTGTCATTGTAATGCTTCCGTATCATATACTCTTTATCTGATTACTATTACATTACCATTAATGTTGTACCATACTTTATATACCTTACTAGTAGTTCAACCCGTAACAATATTTTAGAACCTCATTATATGTTTTATGTGTATTTTCTTTTGTCTATTTAAATCCAAAAAGTAACTAGCAACTAAAGCTGTCAGATAAATGTAGTGGAGTAAAAAGTACAATATGTCCCTGTTAAATGTATTGCAGTAGAAGTGTAAAGTAGCATATAATGGAAATACTCAAGTACTTGAAAATCGTACCCGCTAGTACACCGCTTGAGTAAATGTAGTTAGTTACTTTCCACCACTGACAAAAACACAACGAACGAAAGAAAAGAGACACAAGACAAAAATGAGAAACAAAAGGGAGAGTTAATCAGAGAGGGGGAGAGGCAGAGAAAAACAGGAGGAGGAGGAGGAGAGATTTATAGCTGCTGGCTTTGTTGAAGGCAGGATTACCTCTTTTTATGACCCTGCAGCTCTTCTGTTTCTAGAGAGGAGAGGTCTCACTCTCACCCCACAACACGGCCCTGTATTTGTTTTTACAGCTGCCTCCACGAGCCCTTTACATCCCCCACTGTTGTGGCTTCACGCTGTCTGCCGTTTGTTAGTGTGTGTTGTGTGTATGTGTGTGAGAGAGAGTGTGTGTATATATCCTTAAAGACTGTGTGCTGAAGGAGACCTGATTGTGTGTTTGTAAAGCATGTATCCTTGGGTCAACATGTAAGACTCAATCCACCACAAGCTTTGTGATTACTACAGAATAATGCACAACGCAGAGGTTAAATTAGGGGAGGGGTTCAAAGAGTTCGTTATTGTTCACAACTGTACAAATCACAGTAGACTGTTCTGCTCATATCATGCCAGCGATTACAATCTAAATGTTATTTGTTCCTGTTTTTGTCAGACACAAAATATTATTCAAAGCAGAATATTTATATATGTACTTAAAACATGTCTGGAGGGAATCTTATTATTTATTTATTATTTTCTATGTGATTTGCATACATTTGCCACACTGTGATTTAGGAGAATATTCTTACTGATATCATGATGCTAATTTTAACCAGCCCTGATAGCCTATTTATGCAATGGAGGAGCTATGAGCGTTAATGACATTAACAGTGATGAGGTTACATCAAGGTGGAGAGACATACTGTATAATAGTTCATGAACACCAGCTGTTAAAGGTGCTTTATGTAGATCTTATCCTACATCAGTGTTTATTGTTAATGCTCATATTTCTTCATATTAAGACCACATTTCCCATCAGCCCATTGCTTCCAGTCTCCCGTCCCAATCCCTACACGGGGTAAACATGTAGGAAGTGAGTTTTCCATGATATGCTGTCACCAGATACTCTCACATTTCCATCCAGATGTGACCAAAAGAGGGAAAAAGATGGAAAATGCAAAGCACAGGCTGACAGTTTTCTCAGTGACTGTCTAGTTTGTTGAAGGTAGTTCTGCTACAACATTAATGCGGTAATCCTTTATTGATGGTAAACCACCTTTTTTGCAGTTGGTCTCTGTAACTGGCAGAATGATGGAGTGTGTGTGTGTGTGTGTACTTGTACAGCTTTCTTTGTGAGAACCAATCACTTTTGGACAGACGTTCAAAGGTCTGTTTGATGGTTCAGACGTGGTTTTAAGGTTCAGGTTAGAATTATGTTTAGAGTAGGGTAAGGGGCTAGGGGGAATGCATTATGTCAACGAAGGTCCTCACAAGTATTGAAGTACAGGGTTGTGTGTGTGTGTGTGTGTGTGTGTGTGTGTGTGTGTGTGTGTGTGTGTGTGTGTTTGTAAATGTCCACAGTCTTCTCAGTATCTCCCGTTCTGTCCTCCAGCTGGTGATGGAGTTCTGCGGTGCCGGGTCCATCACGGATCTGGTGAAGAACACCAAAGGCAACACATTGAAGGAGGACTGGATTGCCTACATCTCCCGAGAGATCCTCAGGGTCAGTCCCCTTTCACAGACAAATTCCTCTCCAGAATCACATATACTATAGCGGGAAACTTAAACAAGTATTTTCAGTAAAGGCTAAAATTGTCTTGTATCTGTTATGTAGGCCTGATATATTGCAAAGGTTTTATAGACGACAGAGTGGGGTTGAGTTTTGTGGCAGCGGGTTTGGCGGAAAAGGCTCCACTGCTCTGTGACGCAGCATGTACTGCATGTAATATGTTGTTTTTTTCTTTTCTCTACAGGGATTAGCTCACCTGCATGCTCATCATGTCATCCACCGTGACATCAAGGGACAAAATGTGCTGCTGACCGAAAACGCTGAAGTGAAACTGGGTATGTGTTGATTTTATCTTGGTTAAATTTCGTGGGTCCACACCACACCAGGCCTGTAGACTGAGAGCACAGTCTGCGCTGAGGTTTGGATGACTGCACTGAAAAAATACTGCAGCACCAGAGTTGAGTCAGCACTGTGCGAGTGCCAACTTTCAACAAGCTTTTTCATTCCCGGAGTTGGTTTGTAATGTTTCACATGATTGCACGTTTGTTGTGGGCCCGTATAAAGGTCTCGCCCAGTAATGCAAATCCTTTTGAAGCTTTTAACATTCATTTGCAGGCCCAGTTTTGCATTCATTTAATTTTACTAGAAAATAACTGTAGATGTCTTTTGATCGTCATGTTGCAAATGAGCCTGCAACAAAAACTTGTCTGGGCTCTTTGGTACAGACATAAAGATATTTTCACACAGTATGTCCATTTATTGATGCACAAAAAAGCCCATAAATGCTTTATTAATTGTCATCACTCAAAAAAAACTACTGGGATTAGACCGCTGGAGAAAGTTGCAGCTTGCCTCTCTCTGCCTGTCTGTCAGTGTAAATAAGTTACAACAACCTATACACAGGGTATCTGCAGGTCTCGAAACCATTACTTTTAGTTTCCTCAAACTTAAATTAACTTATGTGAATGAATCCTTTTTAATGGGTTAATTCATTTATTCATTTTCTGCTGCTTATTCAGGTCCAGGTTAACATAATTGATTATATCATTAGGACTTATTGTTATATACCGCTGGAAAGTACTGAAAATGTTTTATATAATAATAAATAATTCTAGACCATATTGTCCCTACTGGTTTTCCATTATGCGTTCATACTCTGGCTCAGTTTGACTATGAAACATGTATTAAAAAGGTCTTAAATTTAACTTGATGAATCAAATTACTCTTCGTGACCTTGTTTATTGCTGTCCTGTGACACACAGTATAAACCACATGTCTCCACTGTGGCCACAATAACACTTTGTAGTAATTTGAAATTTTACTGGTTTGGCCTTCTTCTGCTTCTCAGATACTTTATAGAAATGACGCTGTTCATGAAAATGGTTTGAACCAGTAATAATTGATGTTAACTTCCTGTTTCCCAGTGGACTTTGGTGTGAGTGCTCAGCTGGACCGGACGGTAGGTCGAAGGAACACCTTCATCGGGACGCCATATTGGATGGCTCCAGAGGTCATCGCTTGTGACGAAAACCCAGATGCTACCTATGACTATAGGGTAAGGATCTGAATTGAACAAGAATCTGGATCTGCTGTTTTACAGTATATCAGGGACTGGACTTGTATGAATAGATTTTAACTTATCAAGGTGAAAGTGACAAAGTGGATTTCCAGGAAAAATAAGGCCCACCCAGACAGTATTGGAAGTTTGCATGTGGATGTGTTAACTGTGTGTCTGAAATTAAAAACATTAGATGTTTTGTAACCTTTGGGAAAGATGCCAAGCTTTGACACTGTGCCACTGCTAATAGTTGAAGCCTCTACTGTAGGTATGTGTACATTATTAAAAGGTCAGTGCAGCCAAATAACAAAAAACATATTTCCCCACAGAGGAGGATATTTCTTTGCACTAGTTTCGAGATCTCTCTGTGGCTGAGACTTCTGCTGCCACCGCAGTACAATGGAGGTGAAAGGTTTTTGGTTTGTGGCAGACACACCCTCTGCAGAAAGTAGGTTGTGGATTATCCAGAGTAACCAGGACACTGTCTCTGGAATCAGATATTGCTGTAAAATATCCTGGAAAGTGTCAGAAATCACAGTTTCTCCAAGTCTTTTCTTGCAAGAACTGAAATTGCTTCATTTCTGGGGGGATTGCAACACTGTACAATGTACAAATGAGAGAAACATGCACCCAAATGTGCACACAAACTTGTTTGCCTAATCTTATCTTCTGTCCTTCAGAGTGACCTGTGGTCCTGTGGAATCACAGCCATAGAGATGGCTGAGGGAGCTCCCCGTAAGTACACATCACAGTAACCTGATGGTGGTTTGTTTGGCATCTTCAAAACATTCAGTCATTTATATAGTAAATTTGAGAAATTGGCATAATTGCTGTTACGGAACAAAACAGCAAAAGGACGCAGTTTTTCCACAACCTCTGCAAATAAAGTTAAAGGTTGTAGAGTTTCTGGTGATGGTAGGTAGTGGAAGGAGTAAAAGACACATGGGACAAATCCCTTTCAACACTTTCACCCAGACAAGTGGTGTAAGATGGAAGCTATTGGACAAATGAACCACAGCCTTATCGGTTCAAGTGATCATACTAAAGTACCAGTTCATTTTACAATGAGATATTACATTTTTAACCCCAACATAGCATTTCAGATTCAGCGCTACACTGCAAACCCCGACTCACTATTGACTTTAACTTTCTATTTAGCCTGTTTGTTCCTAATCTCACAGTATCATGAATACACAAAATGTTCACTCTAAAATTTATAACTTTTGTCTCTCAGCAATCTCTCAACTGTCTTCTCTTTTTTGTTTTTTTCCAGCTCTGTGTGACATGCATCCAATGAGAGCCCTCTTCCTCATTCCCAGAAACCCTCCTCCTCGACTCAAGTCCAAAAAATGGTGGGCTAAGTTTTTAATCTTTATCCTCTGTCAAAAGTATCTCCCATATTAACGAATAGACTTGTGGCTGAACACGTAATGTAACGCACATCCCAAAACACATCACTTTGAACTCGAACCTAACAGGTCGAAGAAGTTCTTCAGCTTCATCGAAGGCTGCCTGGTTAAGAATTACACCCAACGTCCTCCCACTGAGCAGCTGCTCAAACACCCCTTCATCCGGGACCAGCCCAACGAGAGGCAGGTCCGCATCCAGCTCAAAGACCACATCGACCGAACCAAGAAGAAGAGGGGCGAGAAGGGTGAGTCCCGGAAAGAGATCTGTTGGCGTCGGTGTGTTTATCACCGCTGTGAAACTGAAACTTGTAGGCAGTTTTATCCTGTAAACAACAACAGCGCTGCTCTTAACGGTCCAACAGAGAAACTTTGTGGTCTGGCCTGCCAGAAATCGAACCGGGGACTTGCTGCTCAGGGCATTAGCCTAACCCCTCGGCTAGAGATCAGTTGTCTCCACTTCAAAGAGCAAAGAAAACTCTCAGAGTCTGCTTCTTATACACAGAAGTGAGCATGTACAACTGTCACAAATAGATAATTCATTCGTGGCTTGAATTTGTTGCTTGCAGCTTTCTCACCTTGACTGCAGGTTCCTGTTGTGTAGGGGCCATGACCCCAGTTCCTGTTTTCTAATGAACACACAGTGTCTAGACACAGGAGCTAAAGGAACTGAGTCAGCCAGTACTTTTCCACTGTCTGTTACTTTTGACATATAACAGAGTTTAGGACAAAGATCAAGCAGTTTCAAGCAATTTAAAATACTTTTTCCATTACACTGCTTATTATTATTTTTCCTTACTGTCCTCAGATGAGACAGAGTATGAATACAGTGGCAGCGAAGAAGAGGAGGAAGAGGCATCTGAGCAAGAAGGAGAGCCGAGGTAAGTACTGTATATATTATCACAACGCGTATGAGATAGTATAGTGTATAGGAATTTGTTGGTGCTTTGTTTGCACTGCCAGCCTCCTGCTCTCTGTGTATGCAAACAGTACATTTGTCACTTCAAACTGCACTACAAACAAGCTAAACATGACAAACTTCTCCCAACACAAGAAGCTAACCAAAACTGTAATCAAAACAGTTATAGAAATTCCAATTTAGAACATATAAAACCTTTTGCAATGATGTGTAACTGTCCCTTTTATTTTACAAAAATGTTAGTGACTTTAAGACCAATCTTTGCCTCCTGAAGTGAAAATTCTTTAAACTATTTAATTAGCTTTCTGTGAGCTAACACACCAGCTAACACCTCTCATTGCATCCTCTGTACAGCTCCATAGTCAACGTGCCAGGTGAGTCAACTTTGCGCCGCGACTTCATCCGGCTGCAGCAGGAGAACAAGGAGCGCTCGGAGGCGCTGCGTCGCCAGCAGCTCCTCCAGGAGCAGCAGCTCCGCGAGCAGGAGGAGTACAAGCGCCAACTGCTGGCCGAGAGGCAGAAACGTATTGAGCAGCAGAAGGAGCAAAGGAGACGGCTGGAGGAGGTGAGCACACTGGCCTCATCAAGTACTTATCGTAGGGAACCAAATAAGATTTTTGTCAATATCAATGTAACGGAGGGTTAAGATTGAATCAAAATAGTACGTTTACGTAGAGGTGGATATAAACTGCTGGTTATTTGTCCAAATGTAATCTGCTTTCTAGTTCTAGTTAAATCGTCTCATCCAGGCTCAAACCAAACAAGGCTGCAAAAAACTGTAACCTTGCTTGAATTGTCACCTGTTGAATCTTAAGTTTATATATTATTTATCAGGCATCACAGGATCCCTCCCAGGAGTTACACTGAAAGTTAGAATAGGACTGAAATACTCCTATTGCGTTATTTATAAAGCTTCCTGCACACATCCTCAACACGCAGGAGATATTCTCCTTTCACAGTGAATGACATCATCATTTTACAACACTTTGTAGTTTTTCATCACATTTTAAATACTGACGGGCTGATACAGGTGATTTGATGCAGGAAATATGAAATACATTACGGAAGTTGGCATGTGTTATGCCTAAAATTACCTATCACCACTAACAGTCATGTGTTTGAAAAAAATGATGAAAAAAAGAGTCTCAGGTTTTATAATGACAAAAAAAAGGTCAATGGAATTTAGTTTCTGGTGGTCACAGCACTGAAAACTTGCATTTAAAGATTCAGCAGCAACATCTCTCTCCAGAATGAGTGTCCCGGTTACTCTGGATAATCCTCACAGTCCACTGGAACTGTTTCTTCAGTAGAAAGTAGCTGTCACTGACTAGAATATCTTTGTTTTGGGGACAGACTTTAGTCTCAAGTTGTTGTGTGCAGCTGCTGATAGAGTGAGAAGCCAGTTTGTCAGGAGCAGTTTATATGCGTGCACATTATCTCCATGTAATAAGATTAGGGACTTTTGACTTGGAGGTTAGTGGTTAGATTTGTGCTTGATAATTTTGTACAATAGACTCCAAAATCAATTTTAGGCTGCAGTGGGGGAAAAAATTAATTGGTATCCCCAGAGGATGAGTTTGAAAACCCTTTTTGTAATTATCCTTTATCTCTTTGAGCTGTGGTTCTTTTATATCAGTGTGTGGCTGCATTTCCTCCTCACTTCTGTTTAAAGGAGAGAGAAAAATGTATAGTGATAGAAGAGAGAGGGCAGTGGAGGGGAGGAGGGACAGCTGCAAAGAGATGATTATGAATTTGGACAGAAGTGGACTAAACTAAAGTCTCTGGAAGGAAAGTAAGAGAGAGAGACCTAAATACTTATAAGTGGGATGGACAAATAAAGGAATGAATGAAATTAGAAAATATAAAATGAGACAAGTGTGCGATGAGTTTCAGAGTGCAAATTCACTACACCTCGAAGGTGCAAGGCCTCTGTGGCAAAAGAGAGAGTTTTATTTTTGCTCATGTTCTCCCACAGCAGTCGCAGCTCGAGGCTGTGTTTTTGATTCATGACAGTGCTTGTAGATGATTCAGACAGCTGAAGCCACAGTTGAACCCAGGCCATGTCAGAGAAATACCACTGTACATGTGCTCTCCTGTTTTGATAGATAGATTAGTGGTGGAATCCTGAATGCTGAGCACTGGATTTGTACAAACACGATGCGTCACGATACTGCAATTAAACTGATGTCCTGCAGCTTTCACTGCACCGTTTCACACACTGACAGACAGAAATCAGTGTAATTTCTTCATCTGTCTGCGTAGAGAGCCAAGTAGTAGATAACTGCCTGTCAGACTTAAAATATTACTCTAATTAAATGATTAAGTCTTAATGCACTGCTTGAAATGTTGACATCTTCGTCCTGTCACTTCAGCTCATCTACGGTCTGTATTTATTCTCCGTATTGATTTCCTCCACTCAGGTAAATACAGGTATCTGTGCCGCAGACTATGCTGGTGGCCTTTATCCATCCAAAAACCGAGCTTGGAAAGTACAAAGATCAGTTTGCACCATTTCAAGGGTTGCTAACATCTTAACTTTTATTTAAACCACATAAGTATATCCTTGAAAATCCTTGACAGTCTGTGGATTTGAAGAAAGTAGCACGTCCTTGAACAAATAGCCTTGAATGTGCTGCATTTTTAAAAGTTAGAATACAGTACTCAAAATGGATCTATATGTCCCACTGCTTTGAACCCAGCAGCAGTTTTAAATCAATGAAAGGCTGTACCTAAAAATTATTTTCATTATCTGTTCATCTGCCCATTATTTTATTTTTGCCAAGTTTTTCTATAACATGTAAGAAAAAAGTGAAATATGCCCGAAGGTGACGTCTTCAAATTGCCTGTTTTGTCCAACCAACAGCTCAAAATATATCTTAAATATAAGATATTTCTTTTACTCTAATGTATGAGGAAGAAAAGCAGGACAAAATCAGATTTGTGGAGCTGGGAACAGCAAACGTTTGGCATTTTTGCAAGAAAAATTACTTAAACGGTAGTTGTTGTCGATCGGCTTTGATCTAATCGTTTTAGCTTTCAAAATCACAAGAATAAAATGGAGCCTATTGGATGTCTTACTTAGAAGAATGTCACATCTCAATGCATGGTTTGGTGAAACATATTATCTCATCAGCTACATTAGGGTTTGTTTTTGCCTGTGGTTTGTTGTGCTGGCAGCCAGGGATGGTTGGTTGTTCTTTGGCTGAAATGGTCTTAAGAAGCTGATGGATTCATTTGGATGAATAAGTCTGTTATTGTAGCTGTCTATTTTCTGTCAGTTCACTTCCTTTTTTACATGACACATAACAATATGCCCTGTAAATGGAGTTAACCTCCATCCAGACAATATCACGTACACAAAAATGGGCCATCTCCTATTTTGCTGTATGGCTTTCTTTGTGTGCTGTGTCTCATTGTTTATACTAACGCTGCTCAGCCGAGCACCAAAGACGAGACTTAGGTGAATGACGCATGATTCACCTTACAGCAGTGACAAATCACAGCTGTGTTCTAATAGTGTACCACTTATCTGTTCTGTCGAAATCATAATAATACTAAAAACTCGCGCTGCTTTTGGCGTCGCACTGAATAGAAAACCTGAGCTCTGTGTCACTTATGACTAGACAAAAATCAGAACTGGGGCACCCTTTAATTGGGACATGAACCGGTTTCTCTGTTTGCACCCGCAGCAACAACGGCGTGAGCGCGAGATGAGGAGGCAGCAGGAGCGCGAGCAGCGCCGGCGTGAGCAGGAGGAGAAGAGACGCGTCGAGGAGATGGAGCGACGCCGCAAAGAGGAGGAAGAGCGCAGGAGGGCGGAGGAGGAAAAGAGGAGGGCTGACCGAGAGCAGGTACGAGCCAGAATCATGGAGAGAAAAAACACTTGGTGGTGGTGGTGTGGGGTCAGGAATAACTTGTTCAGGGGAAACAATGTCGTTTCCACCACAGTTACTATGAAGGGATCGAAGCTTGATTTTTATTTGACTTTGGCTCATAAAGTGGTTCTTAATTTAATTTTTTCTATGCAGAACATTGTGGTGATTGATGAAACTGACAAGCATTCTTTCAGTTTCGACCAAAAAATATAAATATTAAGAGATTTGGTTGAATTTGTGTTAATTCACAAGATCATGAAATCCTGGAGGGGCTGCTTATTGTTTCCACATTTGTGTGGTCCACCACATCTTGCAGACCTTCCTCATAATTCAGATGTTGTATGTGGAACTAAAATATATTATTTTCTGACATTGAGCTAATGGGGGCGGGGTGGGCTGTGTTTGATTGACAGGAGTACATCCGTCGTCAGTTGGAGGAGGAGCAGAGACACCTGGAGATCCTGCAACAGCAGCTGCTCCATGAACAAGCCATGCTGCTGGTGAGTGTTTGGCTGCTCTGCCTAAACATTTATATTTAAGCTCATTTTCTCCTCATAACAGTATAGACAATTTTGAGTATTGCCCCCTATTCTCCCTCCCACCCTTGTTCCCTCTGTGTCTTTCTTCCCCCCTCTAAATCTTGATACTATATTTCCTTAATGTTATTTCCATCAGTTTCAGTATCCAAAGTGGTTACTTTTAATGTTTCCACAATTCCCAAGTTGTTAGATTTCATAATGCGGGTAGTTATTATTCCTTAGTTACACAAACTTTCCTGATTCCGTTTTCCTTCCGATCTAAACTGAATCAAGTTTTTGGGACTACCTTATGACTTTTGTAGATCCGAGGGGAGCCATTAACAGTTGAGGTCAAAACGTAATAAGTATTCTCAGGTTTTTGCTAAGGGAAGTAGGCATGTTTACAGGGCCCTTAGTGATGGTGATGTTGTTGCCAGGAAACTAGTCATCCAACGGGAAGAGAGGGTTTCCCCTGTTTTTTTATTCCAGATGTTCTAGGTCTTGCGTAGGAGAGGAACTGGGTTATTTGGAGGGGTTTGTATGACTTGATGTTTTTCATTTTTAAAGTCTTAAAATCCTCTGGGGGTTACAGAGGATACTCAAATAATGAAAGGATACAACCACTCATATCCTCACTTCCAGGCTTCACACCATCACTTTATCATTGGCTGCACTGCCTGGTTCATACACAGTCACCATTTATAAACTTTTTATGAAAAAACATGTTTCCTTTACATCATGATTGGCTTTCACACTTGGATACTATTAGAGCAGATTTAAAGTACTCAAACACTTGCTTTAGCCAGATTTACAAGAATTTATCTCATTTAACAACCTTTTGCTATTTTAGATGCAACTTCTGGCAATGGGTACAAGCATCAAAACTCATAAAAACCATTACTGTTTTAATAGTTCAGTGGTTTAATTACTTTTGACCAAAGTTAACAACACTAAAAGATGTGCAGTTAGACACTTTGGACATTTGTCCCACAAGCTTGCTGTTGCTTTAGTTTGTTTAGTTTAGTTGGTTTTAAGGGGTTTGGAGCCGCACGCCAAAGCATACGCTTGACATTTAAAAAAGTAAGACCCTCCCCAAAGTTATTAATATTTGGTTTGGGGAAACAAGCTACAATGTGGAACGGTGTTACTCCTGATATTTCACAGCAAGAACGGCATGTTTACTTGTAGCTTTTCTAATGCATTTCTCTCAGGTGGACTTGAGACTCTAAATTGCCAGTAGGTAAGAATTTTGGGGGATCCCAGAAGGAAGTAAAGAGACACAGGTCCCTAAAGAATAAAGTATTTATTCTTAAATGGTACAACTTGCCCAACGTCTTTCTGCCGGAAGTTTTGGTTCAACTTGACCCTTCTTGACTCAGGAGTATAAATGGCGGGAGCTTGAGGAGCAGCGCCAAGCCCAGAAGCTCCAGAGACAGCTGCAGCAGGAGCAGGCCTACCTGCTGTCCCTCCAGCAAAACCAGAACCCGGATAGTAGCAAAACAGCCCCGCAACAGAGCACCAAACCCCCACAGAACCTCGAACCAAAGCCCATGCAGAGCCCTGAACCGGATCCAACAAAACAACTGCAGATCACTGACTTTGAAAAGACAAGGTCCAGTCAAAATCACAGTCTGGAGAAAACTACAGAACCCAAGCTACCTGTTGCTGACCTCCAAGTCCCCGCCCCTGACTCTGAGCCAATCAGAGAGGTGAACCCTCGCAGCTCTTTGCCGTCACACTGACTGCTGTAGAATGCTTCCTTTGCTTGTGTGTACTCACTCCCACTCTTTTGGGTGTGCAATGTGTACATGGTGATGGCTAGCTGCTGGTGTGGGATGCGTGGGTGCTTTGTAGACGAGCTAAGTGACTAGAATTTATTAACGTCTCTTTCTAAACTCATAAGTCTAACAATTAAACAGGTCCATGATGCCAATATATTCCAGTGATATTGGACCAACAGCAGAAGGCCTCCTTAATCCCTTAACAGTTATAAGGTAGATGTTTCCACTACAGTGAAGTCGAATGTAGACCCAGCTTAAAAACAGCATAATAATATCAAAGACCTTTTCAAACTACTTGTGTAGCATATCAGGTAACCCACTCATATGCTCAGTTCATGCTAAATAGCGCCGATATAAATTGTTGATGAATCTGATGAACAATCTACAGGCTGTTTTCATTGAGTTCAGAACGTAATTCAAAAGATACACAAGGAAAATTACAGTATGTGTATTCAAACTCGTGCCACATTTGTGCTTAATTCAATTTCTGGACAGCACATTAAGTTTATAATAAATTTAATTTCAACAAATTATTGAAATCCCTTGCTTGTCACAGCTGAACTCAACTCTGAATGTGATCCTTAGTTCTCAACAGAAAATGTATCTCTTCCTTCCCTTGTAATTCTGTTAACTGATTTAATCATTTTAGCCCATTAAGTAAAAGAATACCAAACAACTTCTGGGTTATTGGCTGCTGGTGAAGGCCGACTATTAATAAATTATTAACAGATAAAGCAAACTCTTGGGCTTCTTTTAGAAAACACTAGCTGACATCATTTGAGAGTTTTTTTCCTCCCTACTGAACCTCTTTGGCGGAAGAGTTTCCTGTGAAATGCTCACCTGAACAGCTCCTCCTCCTCAGTGAGGCCCCTTACTGTTGTCTTTGTCACCATATTAATGAAGTTACTATAATAATGAGCCACCTCATTACTCCTCTGCAGGACTCCCTGTGTCTCTCTTTTTGGCATCCTGCTGTTGCCTTTAGCACCCGGTGGGGGAGGAAAAGGAGAGAGACACAAACCAGATCCAAATGCACACGACTGACCGAATGCTGTTTGCATGTAGTTTTTTGCACAGCACTGAGTGGAGCGATTACTTCATAGGGCAACGCAAGAACTGCCAGGATGTTCAAATGTTTGCAGGGATGTTTTCAAAAGTCAAACTCTTTCAGGTGATGCAAAACGCACTCTGGCAGCAAGTTGGAGGATGAACTTGGGCAACAGTGACTAAGAACAGCAGGTGTTTGTAACGTTCAGTTGGCTGTTTCAGTAGAAGTCAGTGGATTAGTCATATTGAAAGGTTAATCCTGCTTTATTACAACTTTATTTTCGTTTGGCCATCATTCCTGTTGATAATAATAACACTGTAATCACCAAGTTCACCGCTGAGATTTGAGAGCGTGGCAGCATTGCTAAAAAAAAGATGATCAGATGTGTTAGACAAAGTTATTTGAAAGAGAAAACAAAAGTGAACAGTAAAAATATTACCCCAACAGTCTGTTGTATGCACAGTTTAGCTGTGCAATGAGAGGTTATTTCAGACTTTTTGGGTGTGCTCACTTTTAGTTTTAAAGCGGTTTGGATAATTTGGCTGAACTTATTGTCTGACTGCTCAGGTTCTTGCTCTGTCTGACTTTGTTGTAGCGATGTCGCAGCGTTTCCAAATCGCAGCAATGAACTTAGTGATTACAATGTTATTACCAATATCAGATTCAGCACTCGCGAACCCTTTGGCCAACAAGAATTATTCTCTTAACTATTCTCAGGTGACATGGTGTAGGATGACTTTTAAAGGTGCTTTAAATCAAACTAGATGCTGAGATATTTTTTATTTGTAGAGTAGCTCAGTGAAAGTTCTGTTTTAAGAGCAGTCATTTTCAAATTAAGATTGGGTTATCTTGTTTTGCAGAACAAGTTCGGGCTTGCCTACAATTAATTTGGACGTTTCAGACTAAAAAACACTCTCTCACACACAAACAAACGCTCAGTTTTGACTGAATCAGTGTGCTGGACCTTGGTGTGTGTCCTAACCTTTCTGTTTTCACCGTGAATGTTTTTCACTCCACATGAAAAATGCATGACACTCTTTGCTGGTCGCGGTGCCGTTGTCCTACTAGCAGGGATGTGGGAATATTGTGGCAACAATAACACTGCTGCCCTTGAGGAAGTGCTTTGTTGTTCCTGCTGGTGTGCCTGTATCAGCAGATGACTTTCTGATGTGCTTGTACCACTGCTAGTACATAACGTCTCTGCTCTGCAGGGGGAAACTAACAAACCGTAGAACCTTGTGGCTTCTGTTCACTTATTCTCCTCTTTATGTCCTCACACACATTGACCTGTACTCACAAACCACTGCTAATGCTGCTGTCTGTGTGTGTGTGTGTGTGTGTGTGTCCTTTATTTGTGTGTGTCTGTCCTCCTTAGGCTGATGAGCGATACCGAAAGAACATCCAGGGTTCTCCTCAGTCAGCTCAGACCAAATCACAGCAGCCTCCGGTGCCACCACGCTCTGAGTCTTCCTACCCCAATGGGAACTCGGCATCTGAGGCGCCCCCCATGCACCGGCCTGTGGAACCACAGGTAACCGTGATGTCTTTAAACCCCTCCCCCCTTCTCTTGAATTATTCCTTCCTCTTTACTTTCACAGCTGTAGTACACAGGCAGCATTTTGAGTTAGTGTCAAGTGGGTGGTTTGCCACTAGTTACAGTGCACTGGTGCTCTTTCTCTTGCAGGATTTAGCTGTGTTGTAGCTTAATGGGCAGATTGAGGCACTAAATCTAATTTTGCACGTTCTCATCGTAAAAATCAGTGCGCTCCCTTCGACTAGAGGTCTGTACGTTTTATTATGTCCACAACAGAGAGAATTGATTGGGAGACTCCTCAAAAGCTCCAAAGTAAACATACATGGAGTCATATGACGTGCTTGTATGTCATATGATGCTTGCCTTCCTGGTCATACTTTGAACTGACAAACAGTGGTCTCGCTGTTTTCTTAACTGTCCTTTCCATACCGTTGGAACTGCAATGACTCTTGTTGTGTTTCTATTTCAAACTTAAGACTTCCTCTTGTGGCTTCAAATTAAAAGTTTCCACTGGCAGGCTGTATTGTGAAGCGGATGCCGATGTAATTGCTGAGATTAAAGACCGACTGATAACTTTTTGTTCGGTCTAGACTTTTTTTTGTTAGTGGATAAATGTACAGTGTTGCAAGAGAAGATTGTTAAGAGACGATGCAGATATAAGTGAGCTACTAGAGTGATAGTTAATGTAGAGGTCTACGCTACAGGTGCTGATTGAAGTTTGCTATACTGTGACCGCATCATGGGCTGTGAGCAAAGTTTGCTCACCACACAGCAGGTATCCCAACTGAGTTAAAATTTCAACTGTTGGTTATATAGTTAGCGGTTATTATATGATGATTATGATAGTTACAAAACAATATGATATGTATATGTGGTACTTTAATATTGTTATTTTTCTCTCTTGGTGACTCTGATTGGAATAGTAGAGAGATCGAGACGATTATAGTAGAGCTCTCTTGAAACTCAAGTTCGGCTGGCCAGGCTGCACACACTGTGGCAATCAGCTTAATCCATCCTCAAATTCTTTTTGGTTGTAAATCTGCTATTTTTCCTATGTGAATGGGCCAAATATGATTTTGTTAGAAGATGCTGTCAGCCTTACACTGCCAGAGTGTGGAGGCTCATTTCCTGCCAGGACTGGTCTTACTAACAGTGAATGGATTTATGGTGCTGTCATTCACTTTGCAGCATTCACTGCATGGTGTCAAGTGAATTGAAAACCTTGTATCTCTACAATTCCAGTTTATTGGGAAACAAGAAAAGCAGCCTTGTTTGTAGCTTCAGTACCTCCCATCTCCACTGACTCCAGATGTTGCCTGTGTATTTGCCTTTCATGTGATTTCTAAATAGTTGAGTCTTTGCTCTTGCTCTTTTGTGTCAAAGGCTTATTAGTATTCTTGTTTAAAGATTTGTGATGTGTTCACTAGCTGCTTTTCTGTGATTTCCTCCTTCCTAGATTGTGTCTTCAGCTCAACTCTTTCAGGTGGCTTCATCTGGATAATGGATCCAACTATCTGCTGTTGTTGCACTTCTCTACACTCTTTTCAACGTCAGGGTTGTCCTCAATTCAATTTCAATTCACTCATTTTAATGTGCAAGTTGAAACTGAATTAAATCTCCAAGCTAATGACAGAAGGCTCATTTTTAGAGAGAGGTTTTTATGACAACACAAAGCCAGTGGTTGTTTGAGAAAGTTTATGTCACCCAAAAGAAGTCTGCTTTTTTACTCAACTTTTTTTGTGGCAATGAAAATGAAATGATCACAACCCTGATTATATACTCTTCTGCCATGATTAACTCTTTGATTGACAGGTTGTCCACCCAATCGTCAAAGCAAACAAAAGTACTTTCACCAAATGTGTAATTATTTCAGTCACTTTTCCCCAAGTGTGCATATGTGTGTTTGTGTGAACATGAGAATGACTGTATGGTGGTATGTTGGGGGTTTGTACGTCTCTGCTCCACATACTGTACCTCCTCATTGTGTTCTGGTGATTAAAAACATCCATAATTCATGGCACCCAGATTTGCAGCACGGTGACTCAGACAGCATTAGTCATCTTCCCAGAGAAGGATTCAACCCACTAAGCACGAATAATCTCAGTTCATTGAAGTCAATCTGTTTTGAATATGTCACACAGATTACATTATACAAAAACGATGCTGTAACTTGGGGGTGATGATGTAATTCACTGGTGTGTTATTAAGCATTTGCCATAAGGTTAAAAGTGGATTAATCACTTTCTCTCATTAGCTGCGAGTCATCAGGCTCAGTTGTGGCATTGTGTTTTAACATTGTTACACACACATACTTTACTGTGTACTGAATCAAACTGGGATAGGTTAATGAGCTTTTCTGATTAGAGCTGCAGTCATGGAGTATTCACGATTGAAACTGGATGTGAAACCTGATCTTACGGTGCTGGACCCAGTTCCCAGACCATAAATTAAGCTGTGTATTGTACAAGACACTTCACTAGCATTTAAATGCAACAAATGTATTTTCTAAGTTTTCATATCTAAATGACAAAATAAGTTGTTCTAAAACATCTCATATGAGCTTTAACTGATCCGTGGTTACGTTTAAACAACTAAAACTACTTGGCTAAGGTCAGGGGAAGATCACGGTCATAGTTAAAGGGAAACGCCAGTATTTTTAAACTTGGGGCCTTTTTTTTTTTTTTTTTTTAATACACAAATGTTTGGGTCTAAATAACTAATACTTACCAGAAGTTTTGGAATTGGTCCAGTAGACCACCTCGCCTCCACCGGCATACGCGAACAGGCTGCAATGGCTGCAACGTGATCCTTGCGGGCAATTGCGCCCGTGACAAGTACGTCCACTAAAAGTGCTTGTTTTCGCCACTGACAGGCTCAGACTGTTATTCTAAGTGTCTGACAACATTATGGAAAGGATCCCTACAGAGACGGACCATTTAGTTAAAGAGTAAGATACTTTTTAACCAGAAACAGAAAGTTGCGCTCAAGGAAAAGTCTTGCTCTGAAATCTAACGAGAGGTTGAGTTGTTGCAGGAAGATCCATATACTCTGGCTCAAATAAACAGGGATGGACATCAAATTCAAATGCCTTACTTGTCGAAATCAGCTAAATATTTAGCCATGACTTTGGAAATAAATTCTTGCTAGCAGCTCCTCTATGTCAAGTCTTCACTCCAACTCTGACTCACGTTTCCACCGTCGTCTTCCTGCAAAATAGGGCCCAGGTTTAAAAATACCAGAGTTTCCCTTTAAGGTTAAAGAAACCAAGACAAAATGTGGACCGCAGTGTCTAGCGTCAAAGTCACGAGCTTTCTTGTCCCAACCGTGAGTGTGTGCATCCCATATGACCTGTATGTGGTTCTGCCTAGATGTATGTTTGCATGCCAGCCTGTGAACATGCTTTGTTAATGCAAATCATCTTAATTCTTGGTACTGGGAGTGAGGCTGAATCCTCCTGAGGCCTAAAATTGGTGAGACTCAGGTTGTCTCACCCCAAACATCAATGACATGGTTGTCCAGTCTCACTTAGTGTTGATGTCAATAAAACTGAATTTAAAGCAGAACATATACTGAGACGCCTCTCTTTAAAAGTTTTAATTCAAAATAAATATATATTACCTAACTGAGTAAAAAAGATTAAAGATTTGTACAGATTGTCTGGAAAATATCTTAAATCACTTCAACGAAATTCAAGACCTTAAATTGTCTTGAAGTTACATGTAGTGTTTTTGGTGAAATTAAAAGTATGTCAACAGTTTAACTACTTTTGCCGAGATAAACTTAACTTCTCCTTTCTAAGTCTTAAATGTAAGTGGATGTGACTTGTCATTAGTGATTTACCACATTGACTGAGACTACATTCTTATCTCTGCCATATTGCAATCAATTACTCTGAACATCCAACTATTTGAATACAAAAATGACAATATAACCAAACCAGAAAAATTTCTACAGGTGGTTCAAGACGATCATGAATTGGGAAAGATTAAAATTAGTCAACAATAAGAGTCGGACCTGTATTTGTCTAAGGAGCCACTCAGCTTCATCTCTCCATTACCTGCTAGTGCTTTTTGTTGTTGTTACTGTCTTTTGTTAATTTATTTTTTTCTCCCCGTGTCACACTCAGAAACAAAAAGTATGATACCTTTTTGTTGCGCAGGCTGCACCTTTTCCCACCAAAGAAGTCATTAACATATGGGAATAATAGCTCTTACACTGGACTTCACTTTGCCCTTTTACTTCCCTCCTGTCCTCCTTTCTGCTCCACAAAAGGTGCAGCCTGCAACGTGTATGCACTTTTATTTTGTGAGTGTTCCTTCTCTCCTCCGATTGCACTCTAAAAACTTGGGTTCTTTAGGGGATCTGCTATGATTTGGAGCCATACCTTTCAACTATGTGCAACTGAGGCCAAAAGCTCTGTAGGTTTTCCCTCCAAACAAACACTACAGCAGCTGATTTGACCTCCTCTGCGGTTTGAATCAAACTAATAAGTTAAATCAGCTGCTGTGGCGTTGAGCTGATCCAGCATGTATCTAAAGCCAGTAGTTCTTAACTTTGGTTCTTGTGTGTGTTGTGAAAGTTTCCATGAAGAACCCTTCTAGCCCCTTTCAAACATGCACCTTGTCTGAATTAGCACCAGTGTCATCTTTACGTAAAAGTGACGACGGCAACCTTACTTGGTCGGACTTTTAACATTTTCACCTTCTATTACTGAAGTCTGACTTCTGAATGCTGTCGGATTAACTAAAGGCTGCAGCAGCACAAGGTTAAATACACTGAAAGAGATTAAATGCATATCTTGTGCCTTCTTCTTAAGAGCTCTGTAATAAATCTATCACTTAATTATAATCTCTACATTTTCAGCCATGCCAGCTGCAGGGCTGATATTTATGAATATCCAGCAAAACATTTTAGACACAGCACGTCAGCAAATAGGAATTAAACAAGAGGCCCAATGTAATGTCTTGTCATTCTATGCTTGTGCAGAGTTGGACATTATAAAAAAGGCTGCATAATTCGCTTTATAACAAATATGAAAATGTATTTGTTGATTCACTGATGAGTGCGTAGCAAGGTCATTAATTAAGGCTGCAATATCAAAATTAGTTTTAAAATCCAACACTGATGCAGCCTGTGAAAAGACAGAAAACCCTTTTTCCTTGATATCATAACTTTCCAACTCACCAAATATCGTGCAAGCATTGTGGCTGTTTCAATAAAAATGCTGTCATGTCTGAATGAAGCCATAACAAAGACCTAATTTTGAATGGCCAAAAGCCTTCATATAAACAGATGGATGAAGCCAGTAATGCTACATATTCCATGTCTGAAAAGGGCTAATGTTGAAGCTTTGTCAGTGTTCCTGAAGCTTTTACAGAGAGGTTCCTTTAGGCTCCTGTGTGGCTCCAATCTGACAAACCCCTAAAGATACCCTGAAGTGCCTGTCTTTGTTAGAGTGCACTGCATGCAGACTGACCCGTCCTCCCCCAATGTGTTTTTGTTGTCTGTAAGGTCCATTCCCATCTGGCTTCTTTAAAGAGCAGCGGCAGCGTGGCCTCGTCAAACTCCTCCGTTACCGCCCCGTCCGTTGTGTCGCAGTCGCACTCCTTCAGCGAGCCGCTCGCCCCTAGCTTTGAAAATCTTCACCTTCGCAGCAGCCAGGAACCCCACCAACACCATCACCCTCCATCTTCATCACCATCCTCCTCATCATCAACGCCTGCACGCACTGACCCACAACCCCAACCCCAGCCTAGGCCCTCGCCCCATGAACCGGCCCCTTCAGAGGAGGTCCCGCCAAGGGTAAGGACAGGAAGAAAGACCCCCAGTGTAGTCTGGCAGCAGTAGTTGAAAACTTGACACAATTTTCTGTTAACTGACCAAACAGGACGATCATCCAGATTCCCAAGAGACATTATCCTGAACTGTTCAATTCATTACTTTAATAGCTTCCCACTTTCTGCCCGATTCTTTATGCTATCAGTAATTAATTCTTTATTGGATTTTCTTTCCTTTAGGTGCAGAAAAAAGCTTGTAGGGGAATTATAGATGATTTAATTAAATTAACACAAAAGTTTTACAAATAAGCTGGTTGAAGGGCAGTTGTGGGTACCAGCCATGGGTACTGTGACAATGCTGAACACAAGCACAAGTTGATACAATCTGTCTCATGTTGCTTTTTCTACTTTTACATGACCGTACAACCTCAAAAAACATGAAAATAACTGCAGAAGGAGAGAAAAATAAGCAAAGGAAGAGAGAGTTCTGCATTAAGAAAACAGTTTTTCCAACCTGAATGTACAGTGTGTTGGACGCTATTGCTAAGAATAGGAAAAACAGGAAAGGTACAGTGGGGCAAAAAAGTATTTAGTCAGCCACCAATTGTGCAAGTTCTCCCACTTAAAAAGATGAGGGAGGCCTGTAATTTTCATCATAGGTACACTTCAACTATGAGAGACAGAATGGGGGGAAAGAATCCAGGAAATCACATTGTAGGATTTTTAAAGAATTTATTTGCAAATTATGGTGGAAAATAAGTATTTGGTCAATAACAAAAGTTCATCTCAGTACTTTGTTATATACCCTTTGTTGGCAATGACAGAGGTCAAACGTTTTCTCTAAGTCTTCACAAGGTTTTCACACACTGTTGCTGGTATTTTGGCCCATTCCTCCATGCAGATCTCCTCTAGAGCAGTGATGTTTTGGGGCTGTCGCTGGGCAACACGGACTTTCAACTCCCTCCAAAGATTTTCTATGGGGTTGAGATCTGGAGACTGGCTAGGCCACTCCAGGACCTTGAAATGCTTCTTACGAAGCCACTCCTTCGTTGCCCGGGCGGTGTGTTTGGGATCATTGTCATGCTGAAAGACCCAGCCACGTCTCATCTTCAATGCCCTTGCTGATGGAAGGAGGTTTTCACTCAAAATCTCACGATACATGGCCCCATTCATTCTTTCCTTTACACGGATCAGTCGTCCTGGTCCCTTTGCAGAAAAACAGCCCCAAAGCATGATGTTTCCACCCCCATGCTTCACAGTAGGTATGGTGTTCTTTGGATGCAACTCAGCATTCTTTCTCCTCCAAACACGACAAGTTGAGTTTTTACCAAAAAGTTCTATTTTGGTTTCATCTGACATTCTCCCAATCCTCTTCTGGATCATCCAATGCTCTCTAGCAAACTTCAGACGGGCTTGGACATGTACTGGCTTAAGCAGGGGGACACATCTGGCACTGCAGGATGTGAGTCCCTGGCGGCGTAGTGTGTTACTGATGGTAGCCTTTGTTACTTTGGTCCCAGCTCTCTGCAGGTCATTCACTAGGTCCCCCCGTGTGGTTCTGGGATTTTTGCTCACCGTTCTCGTGATCATTTTGACCCCACGGGGTGAGATCTTGCGTGGAGCCCCAGATCGAGGGAGATTATCAGTGGTCTTGTATGTCTTCCATTTTCTAATAATTGCTCCCACAGTTGATTTCTTCACACCAAGCTGCTTACCTATTGCAGATTCAGTCTTCCCAGCCTGGTGCAGGTCTACAATTTTGTTTCTGGTGTCCTTTGACAGCTCTTTGGTCTTGGCCATAGTGGAGTTTGGAGTCTGACTGTTTGAGGTTGTGGACAGGTGTCTTTTATACTAATAACGAGTTCAAACAGGTGCCATTAATACAGGTAACGAGTGGAGGACAGAGGAGCCTCTTAAAGAAGAAGTTACAGGTCTGTGAGAGCCAGAAATCTTGCTTGTTTGTAGGTGACCAAATACTTATTTTACCGAGGAATTTACCAATTAATTCATTAAAAATCCTACAATGTGATTTCCTGGATTCTTTCCCCCCATTCTGTCTCTCATAGTTGAAGTGTACCTATGATGAAAATTACAGGCCTCCCTCATCTTTTTAAGTGGGAGAACTTGCACAATTGGTGGCTGNTGACATTCTCCCAATCCTCTTCTGGATCATCCAAATGCTCTCTAGCAAACTTCAGACGGGCCTGGACATGTACTGGCTTAAGCAGGGGGACACGACGGCACTGCAGGATTTGAGTCCCTGGCGGCGTAGTGTGTTACTGATGGTAGCCTTTGTTACTTTGCTGCCAGCTCTCTGCAGGTCATTCACTAGGTCCCCCCGTGTGGTTCTGGGATTTTTGCTCACCGTTCTCGTGATCATTTTGACCCCACGGGGTGAGATCTTGCGTGGAGCCCCAGATCGAGGGAGATTATCAGTGGTCTTGTATGTCTTCCATTTTCTAATAATTGCTCCCACAGTTGATTTCTTCACACCAAGCTGCTTACCTATTGCAGATTCAGTCTTCCCAGCCTGGTGCAGGTCTACAATTTTGTTTCTGGTGTCCTTTGACAGCTCTTTGGTCTTGGCCATAGTGGAGTTTGGAGTCTGACTGTTTGAGGTTGTGGACAGGTGTCTTTTATACTAATAACGAGTTCAAACAGGTGCCATTAACACAGGTAACGAGTGGAGGATAGAGGAGCCTCTTAAAGAAGAAGTTACAGGTCTGTGAGAACCAGAAATCTTGCTTGTTTGCAGGTGACCAAATACTTATTTTACCGAGGAATTTACCAATTAATTCATAAAAAATCCTACAATGTGATTTCCTGGATTCTTTCCCCCCATTCTGTCTCTCATAGTTGAAGTGTACCTATGATGAAAATTACAGGCCTCCCTCATCTTTTTAAGTGGGAGAACTTGCACAATTGGTGGCTGACTAAATACTTTTTTGCCCCACTGTATGTGGTGCTACCCACAAATGTGGGTAGTCAGAATCCAAAAAAGTAAGAAAGATCTAAATTCAGTCCACAGAGCTAAAGTTAGTTGCCCACCAGAAAAAGAAACCCTCTGTTATAAACAGAACTGCTGCCAAGCCGAACCACAACTCTGTCGAGACTTGACTGTACAGTTCATAGAGTTTCAATTCAACGTAAATGTCTCCACAAGTATCAGGTAAACAATGGTGAACGTCACAAGTCATTTCAGTCATACAGGAGAAGCATGTTACTAAGGAAAGACTGACCTTTCATTAACATCAGTCCATATCTTTTCCATTTTGTCCCTAACCTAAACTTCTAAACAAAGCAAAATAATGGCTGTTTATGTTTTTCTAAATTATATGGCTGCTGTGACTGGGAGTTCTGTTCTGCACCCCTGTGTTGTGTTGAGCTTATTTACATGTGACTCAGGAAGGGGAAAAGATATGACTATGTGTGTGATCCATCACTGCTGGTGTGATAGTTTTGTTTTACAGTGGTGCTCTGGGGTGTGGTAGGGAGTGGTAGTTGGTGGAGGAGGAGGACTTGTCTAGGACATGTGTTTTGTGGTGCACGTTTGGAATGTATTTTAGAGAAGTGCTGCATTCTCTTGGTCTGCAGATTCACTGTGCAATCAGGTATTCACGTTGACACGGTGTCCTTTCAGGTGGAATCGCAGCCATATTAGACATCCACACCTCATAAGCAGCAGTGACTGACTGTTTATTTCATTACTGACTCTTTTTTTTTTAAAAGATCTCAGCTCTTAAGATTAGTTTTTGATATCAGCAGTGTTGTTGCCTTGTTTTAAATCATGCTAGGCAACAGGTTGAGGCTTGAGGTATAGACAAGGCAGTTTAGATTGTTAGATTGTAGATTGAACAGTCTATCCTATCAGACTTTCATCTGGTTTTTAACTATCTCTCCGTTTAAAATGGATTGTTTGCTAAATTAGCTTTAAGAGTTAGCTACTACTTTAGAAGTTTTCCAGTGGAGCAGGATGGTGCCAACCAGGGTTGTTGTGATGCTACTGCAAAGTCTTTGCAGAGGGTTTTATGATACATTGCAGTATGTTTTGTTTATTGTATGTATTCGCTACACTATCAAGCACATTCATGCACACCAGACTGTGTATGCGTGAGCTGGTCACTGTCTTTATCACAAAAGGTTCCTGTCAGGACTACATCAAGGTCTCCGGTGTTGTCAAGGCGAGACTCGCCTCATCACCACGGCAACGCCTCACACGGCAGCCATGCTGTGCACCGCAACACTGCCAGGTAAACTGACATAACCCCTCTGGTTTGTGTGATTGTGTTTCTTTGGAAATTAGAATGGAGTTTGTATGGAGTAACATGCCTGATGTATGTATGAATATAATGGATATCTATGGGATTGTTTTAAAAACTCAATAACTCTTGAGTATAAAATGTATAAATAAGAAAAGTCATGCCAACTATCTGATAAAATTCTGCATGGTTTGGTATATGAGTCATCTTGGTAATATAAAAACCGTAGGAGATAGAAATCAATACAAATCAGTATTTTTGCAATAGCTTATTAAATATGTAAATGTATTAATAGTGTAGAACTGGGCCAAGAATTGTGCCCTGTGGGACTCTGCTGGTTGTATCTTTTGAAGAGAATATATTGGTGCAGCTACTGAATGTTTACAGAGATCATTTTATGGGAGTTGAATCAGTCTAGGGCTCTGACACAAATGAGATCTTAAGGAACTAAAACTCCACAATGTCAATTTGTAAAAGAAAGTCATTTGCAGCCTCAAGGAGAGTGCTGTGAAGCAGTGTGAAACCAGGCTGCTGTTTTCAACTATGTTATTAAAAAGACATGAAAAAGAATGACTGTCTCAGAGACTCTGGAGGGGAAAAAAACACTTTGGAGATGGATCTAACACACACACACACACACACACACAGGATTGTCTGTACATTCAGTGTTTTCACTGTCTGTCTGTGTTGCTATAGTCTTTGTCTACAGAGCTGTGTGGGAGGGTTTATGTAATCGTGCTAGCTGTCTAACCTTGTGATACGTTTTTACTTATGTGTCAGTGTGTGTGTTCACACGCACATGCACAGTTTTCTATTTCCAAACCAAAAGCCTTCTCATGAGATTCTCTGTGTGTCATCTCTCTCCCTTCCTCTAACCCTGCGATGCTGTATTTATTCATTTTTATCTCTAGAACAACATATACTCTGTTCTTCACTGTACTATTACTTATGTAGCATATTTGTACTTGACTTTAAATGGAATCTAATGGCCATTTTCAGAGCAATATTTACATGGAGTCTTTTTTAATGTTAAACAGAATATTCTCTTATTCGTCTGTGATGTGTTAGTATTATAAGTTAAATACAGAACCGCATTATACTTTTATAGTCTCTCTCCCACTGTAGTTTAGAGTTGCTTTGTGTATGCCTTATGTCTCTTTCTCTGTATTTATTAGCATGTAAAGGCATTGTAGCACTGTTTTTTCAGTCTTTGTTTTTCTCAAAACACAAAAGGTGGGGAATTTACACAAATTTGTATGGAATACAAAAAGCATGCTAAAAATAGATTTAAACAATCAATTATGCAAAAGTTTTTGTGAAAGTAACAGCGTAAACATTCAGTAATTTCACAATTTATTGTTTTCTGATTAACAGCTCTTTTGCACATAATCCCCATTTTTGCTTCACTTTCCAATAATTTAGGCATATTCTGAGCCACGAGAGGAAGATTTTAAATTTAATTTAAAAACATAAAATATCAGCCCAAAATATTAACTATTGGCATCTTGAATCTTAAAATATCAGATTCTCTGTCAGAGTAAAAACCCTACCAGTTAAAAGTCGCTGTCTCTACAATGGCTTCATCTCTGACTTTCTTGACTCCGGTGTCTGTTGGCTCTACAGTGTGGCGGAGCCTCGGCTGCTGTGGGAGCGAGTGGAGAAACTGGTTCCCAGACCAACCAATAACAGCGGCAGCGGAGGCTCCAGTTCCTCCAGCAGCTCCAGTAACTCCAGCTCTCAGCCCGGTTCTCACTGCGGCTCTGGAGAAAGGTTCAGGGCCCGCTGTGAGTCCACACACATTTTAACAAATGAGCACTTACAAACACGCAGGAGGTGGACATTATATGTGACACACCACCTTAAAATGCAGTTGTGCTACAGTGAATGCCACTTCAGTAAAGGAGATACACAAACGCACGGGTGAAAAGATGCATACACATTTGGATCTGCCAATTTTTTTCTAACATAACTTTTTAGAATAAACTGACTTTTTCACCTCCACCTCCTTCAGCCTCTTCCAAATCAGAGGGCTCACCCCTCCAACGGCCAGAGAATGCTGGGAAAAAACCAGAGGAAAGGAGGCCGAACAGACCAGCGGTGAGAGTTGACTCGAAGCTGACTAGCCAGTACTGTAGCTCGCTAGCTGGGGTAGATCTAGCTGTGCGTGTATAGTCATAATGACATGATGATATGCCGCTCTGTGTTTGTTTGAAAGCTGGAGCGTGCGTGATGATTTGGCGTGTGTGAATGACAAACTGGTTCCTCTGTATTCTGTCATGTGATCTGCTCACCATCCAATAGAGTGACGTGATGAGACTTTGTGAAACGGTTGTTTTATCTTTAGGTTGAGCTCACTGGCTGAAGGGTTTTCGGCACTTATCGCTTGCTTTCTCTCCACTAGTCTTTCTGTCTGGGCGGTGGCCATCTTAACTCATGCCTTCTCTAACCTCAATTTACTTTTTCTTCTATACTGTTTTAATTTTTCATCTTTGCAGCTCTAATAATTGTCTCATTATTAGAATTAATCCACTAACCTTACGTACAGCAGCTCGAAGAGCATCAGCTGTGTGACAGTCGTCTCTTTCCTCGCTTCATCTTTTGGCTTTGCTGCTCTCACGTTGGCATCTCATTGGCTGGCGTACCTCTATAACCACTCTTCCCCTCCAGCAGCTTTCAGTTTCCTGCTTCACTTTTACTGCTTTACTGAAAATCTTATATGACATCTTAGCTAACGGCTCGTATATAAAATGCCCAGATGAAGAATGGACAAAATTCCAACAGAGGGAGAAAAACAGAAATCAATGAGATAAAATGACCTTTGACCCAGGTTTTACCTTTCACCTCCTGACCTTTAGGACCTGACCGCTCTGGCCAAGGAGCTGCGTGCAGTGGATGACGTTCGCCCCCCAAATAAGGTGACAGATTATTCATCCTCCAGTGAAGAATCAGACACCACTGATGAAGATGATGATGAAGAGGTGGACCAGGAGGCAGGCGAAGAGTCGACCTCTGGCCCTGAGGACACCAGAGCTGTGTATGTACACCACTTTAACCTCTGATTTCATACACACTTTGTACACTGACACTGTAACACGGACCAGTCAGTAACAACAGAATGCATCAGTTCAGGGTAATGGATAAGGTCAGATTCCTCTGAAACATAACTGCGTACATGAAACCTTTCTAACTTGTATAGCTCTCCATATCCATATTATTGTATAGTGTGTTTTGTTTCCAATTTTATCTTATTTCACTTATTTATATTTCTTTACATTGTTCAAAGTGAAATTCTTTATTTAACATTTGTATACTTGCTTTTTCTTATTATGCACCAATTCACCAAAGCAAATTCCTTGTATGTGAAAACCTACTTGGCAATAAACCCGATTCTGATTCTGATTCTGATTGTCTTTTACCTGATGTTCTACCAGTGTGGAATGCTATAATTCTTTTCCAAATTGCAGCCAAAACACAATGTGTTGGTGTTGAATAGCTCTTCTGTCCTGCAGTTCCTCCAGGCTGAGTAATGGAGAGACAGAGTCAGTGAAAACCATGATCGTTCATGATGAAGGCGAGAGCGATGCAGGCTCAACGCCCTGCAAAGACAGCACGCTGATCGTCAGACAGGTACTGGCTGAACAGGGAAAAAACAAAAAAAATCAATTACCTCATACTTTCAGTTCTGTTGTGTATGTTGTTCATTCATACCCCAGCTGTTTTCCCATTTTGTTCGTGTTTTGTTGATCATCTTCTGTTCTTGTATACTTTGTGGCCGGTGGAGAGCAGCTCAGTGTTAAGTGTAGAAGCTTAGTGTAAGTTGGGTATAAAACCTCATAGCTTTTAATTATGCATACATAAAGACCAATAGCTAACTTAGTAATATGGATTCCATTATTCCATTATTAAACATTTATTCCGGTTTGTTACATTTTAAATCCATATAGGACGTTTAGATTTTGAAAAGTTATTTCATTAATTGATACATTAGCAGTTATCACAACAAAAGGATGTTTTTCTAGTATCAATAAACACCACAAAATGACTTACCATATTATCTTAACATATAGTTGACTATTAACAAGAGTTTTCTTTCTGCCTGTAGAATAGCCACTGTAGTTTGCCCTTTGCTCTAGCTAACACCTTCCCTTCCCCTGAACTCATCAGGAACGCATCTAGACCCAAAGTCGTCTACCCCTCTTTCTACTTCCAGAGTGCAGGTGACAACAGAAAGCGTCCGAGCCCCGGCCAGGGCCAAGCCCAAACCCCCGGCCTGCTCGCAGGCTTCGCCCCAAGTCCCGGCTCGGTGTCGGGCCCGGGCCTCGGCCACCACACCCCCAACCCCCATCATCACCACCACCACCACCATCACCCCACACAGCACTTGGACAGGAACGGCTTTGCTGGCCGCATCCACCACCTCCCAGACCTGATCCAGCAGAGCCACCATTCCTCCCCCTCCTCCACCGCATCCAACTCCCCTTCCTCCTCCAGCCTTGCCAGCCCCTCCTCCATGTCCCCCCAAAGTCCCCTGGACAAGCTCGGCATCCTCATAGAGGTATGTCCCCCAGCCCCAACACAGATACTCGCTTAGGGTTGCCATTTCTTGTGGAATCTTGAACAGGAAATACAACAAAATAAAATGAAAACAGTAGACTAATATTAGCATTTTAAAAACAAGTGAAATTCTGCTCATTCTGCTGTGGTTACCACACTTCTGACCGGCCATGAGAATGTCTTCTCCTGCATCTATGTCCTGGATTGGGTAGGGCGCCCTCTGCTGGTCTATATTGTCACTAGCGATCCTCTACATGGCCCCCTCACCATTTCTTGTTTGTTTGTTTTTCTCTACTGATATAAGCTTTCTGCAGACAGGGCTGCATTTTATGGATCATTTGGAAGTACGGCACAGATTTAGATCTTTTTATTTGCTTTTTTCCCTGTGAACTTAAACATAAAATTTACTTCAGGGGAAGGATTTATAGCTGTCGTCCCATCGCTCCTCAGTGAGTTTTGTATTTATGATCACGACAGACCAGTTAGCTCTGGTTTAGAGCTTTTTTGCTAAAGTGTCCTCAGAGGCTAGTTGTAGTTTTACAAGCGTTCCTCCAAACATCTCATTTTATTCCTTGATGTTACCTAATTTCAGCAAACGAGTCATATTCTCACATTCCCCAGACAATAGATCATAGCGAACAGGGCAGTTAGGAGTGCAACGGCAAGTATGTTTCCCATGGAAATACTTTTTTTTAAACTGCATTTTTCTTTCCCCTTTTGTTCTTTTTGCCAACAACACTCCGTATGTTTTACCCTCCACCATTGTTTTTGCCTTTTTCCTCAGTATTTATAATTTTACCCTCCGATTGAATGCCCATTGTATTTGCATGCAACACATACAGAAATACCTCAGTTTGCCTGCTTGTTTGACTGCATTGTCTTGTTAATTGTTTACATAAATTTTTATCTAATGCTGTAAATATGTTTTTTATCTTTCAAAAATAAGACATTCAGAGTCGTGATATTCTGTCACCACTAAGTCTTCTTCTATCTCACTGTAGAGCCAGTCCAGTAACAACATGCAGAAGCACAAGTCTTCTTCCTCTTTCACTCCGTTCATCGACCCACGCCTCCTCCAAGTCTCTCCATCCACCGGCAGCGCCCTCAACAACGTCGGTAAGTCCCGTCCCCCATTGGCTGCTGGGAAAAATCAATTTTTTTAACTTTGGAAGGAACTAAAAATTAAGAAGCTACAAAGTTCAGAAACTACAAAAGTTCCTTGAGCTGCTTTCCATTTGCACCTCACAGAGGTCGCAGAGCTCATTAGCTGCCACAGTTTATAAACAAAGCGTTCTTATCAAGGCAGTCCTCCTGTTCCCATCATCCCTTAGAGGACTGGCCATCATCAAGGCCAGATCTTTCAAGCCTTAAGGACTCTGGTATGCTGAGCCATCACCTCGCCTGATGCAGCTGGTGACCAGCCATTGACCCCTTAAGTATACTAGATTGTTCAGTCTGCATTTAATCACTGATGTGATAAGTTTAGATTTTCCTACGAATGTCTTAAGTTTAGATGGCAATTTAAGAGAGGCAGAGATACCATGATACCGTGGCTGCAGAGGTTGCATAGCTTGTTGTGCATCCCAATTTATATAACAAATGAGAAACTTTTTTATCTGTTGCTCTGAACTAAGTGACCTACAACCCACTGCTGTAACATGAAGGAAAGGTTGACTGACAATTGTCTTTAATCTTCACATCACCCTGCTTTTTTTAGATTTGAGTAGATCAGTTGTTGGAATAATTTCCTCAGATAATGGCCAAATTATGCTTGTTTTCCAGACGTCTTTCTGAATAAACTTTCCTAGCCTTCAATTTCAGACTATTTTATAACAATCTACTAAAACTAAAGCAAACGAAGGAGATCCATCCATCTTTCTAATGCTGACCATTTGACTGACCCCCACCCTGCCCGGTAAATTGTACATCCTACACTGTCCTACCTAAGCCCTTCCCTTTGACCTTTTAGGCTACGGGAACGACGCCCGACTAGCAGAAGCGCTGAGGGCCGACCCATCTCGGAAGGGCTCCGTGGTCAATGTTAACCCGGTCAACACTCGCCCGCAGAGCGACACGCCAGAGATCCGCAAATACAAGAAGAGGTTCAACTCTGAGATCCTGTGTGCTGCCCTCTGGGGTAAGAGCAAAGACACAAACTTACAAAAAACAATATTGCTGTCAGTCTGTGTGCTGCTTTGGGTCAGAATTGAAGGGGAAGGGAGACATGGTTTTAATTCAACAAACACAGTAGCAATTATAGCAATACCATGACTTAAATGTAGGCCACCTGTCGACTCAACCACAGTCCTATTGGTTTAAGAGTTACTTAAACAAACTACTGCTAATTTGACAGGGATATTTTGATGCAGTAAGAGACATATATCATCACCTATGTCATAAGTTTTAACACACCATCTGCATTCCCATTAAATCGCCTTCTTTACTTTCACATTACTATCCAAGTGATTTAGCTTGAAATGATACATTAGTTTTTTTATCTTTATTTAAGGCTGTTACATATTTTCTACAGGTTTATTATTCCTAATATATTACCTTTTTTAGTACACAATGTGCCAGTGTTGAAGTACTTTGTAATAATATTAATTCAGTGTCCATCAAAAAAGCTTCTGTTTTTCTAGAACTCGTAGCTATAACAATCTTCACCACCTGGTGGCAGCAAAGCCCTGATAAAGCTACATACATACATCTGTCTGACCAGACTGCATACTGTATTTCCAGCTGTGGTCAGTGTTGTTGGTGTTCTCCTAACTGTATATGTGTGTGTGTGTGTGTGTGTGTGTGTGTGTGTGTGTGTGTGTAGGCGTTAACCTGTTGGTGGGAACAGAGAGTGGTCTGATGCTGCTGGATCGCAGCGGTCAGGGGAAAGTTTACCCTCTGATCAACCGACGGCGCTTCCAGCAGATGGACGTCCTGGAGGGACTGAACGTCCTGGTCACTATATCAGGTACACTGACACAGACGAACAGGCACAAGAGCAGGCAGACACATTTTAAATATGGTTTTATTACACTTTATGCAGCCAAATTAGTTCCACTGGGATGAAGAATTGATCAATGAGATGGACTGAAACAAACCACACACAAGTCGTATACACACAGACACCGTTACAATGAAAATACACACAGAGAGAATCATGCAGATGCTTGTGCGTGGAAATAAGTGCACAAACATGTACAGTAAAATCTAAATCTAAGTTTGAGTTAATTATGAAACTAAAGAACAGTTTCACTTCTGTTTTTGCCTGCTGTGTCAGCTCATAGTGCACTTGTCACACTAAAGTATTTGTGTATATTTGTGAGTGTGTTTTGTCTGGTCTACTTGTCTGTCTGGCTTGTGCACACGCCCACACGCACCTGCAAATACATACTTAAACCGGCTACATCCTGCATATTCTCAGACAAATTGTGTGTCTGTTGCATAAATATTTTTATACACACATACACACACAGTTCCAACATTTCTCAGATAGAAAGTGCATCCATGTTCTTACTTCTCCTCTTTCTCAGTTTCACAGTGGCAGTGTAGTCATAAGTGTCACAATACATATTTTGAGCTAAACGGATGTTGAGTAAATCTTAGCTTGGTGGGAACACGTCATGTGTGTGTACGGTATGTAACGCTGACACACACGAGAGCTTTCCATGAAGGAAGGAAACACCACCGAGTAATACACGTCGATTTCTTTCCATGAAATCGGTTGCGTTGCCGACCTGTAAAAATGCGCGTCATGGAAAGTTTTCTCACACCACTGTTTAAGAGGCTGGATGGCCGTATTGGCTGTGTTTCATTATTTAAGAAATGATTATATAAGAAAAGAATACTTGCACTTACAGTGTGCTTCCCATGGATATAAGTGTATTTTAATAAAGACATAGATTCCACTTGGACTGTGTACATGTGGTCATACCAGGATATGTTATCCAACATAAAAACCATATGCTGTGTTACTGCTGGTTCAGAGCACTGGCACCTTTTTTTAAAGTCCAATTCAAGCACAGATCTAATTTAACATCAAATTACTTTAGTTTTTAAAAATGGCAACCACCTACTCCTACACAAAACCATTTGTCTCTTAAAGGATATGTGCGTAATGGTCAACTTACTAAAACAGTTGGGTAAAGTCTGGAGCATTCATAATGACAGTGGCATGATATGGATGGACTGGTGTAGGCAAGGAGCTCAGGTAATTCTTTGACTGTACCACTGACTGAAAAGTATTGCTTTATTTGTATATTATACATTTAAACTACCAAACTATCAGCCAACTACTAATCATACCATTCTTACATCATCCTACAGCTAAACAAAACAAGACTCTTATTTTATTATCATAATTTGGAACAATACACATAGTGAAAAGAGGAACTGCTGGCCTTTTATTGTTGTTCTGTATTTGCACACACACTGACACACAGTGTTCCTTTGCATGTTGTTTCGTCCCAACTTGACACTTGGTATCACCAACTTCCTGAAATGTAGCAAAACACTGCAGACATACTGCACAGGATGGAGGAGAGAAATCCCCACAGGGTCTAAATGTATTAGTTCCAAACTGATCATTGCAGCAGTAAAGATGAGAATGCAATCATTCAGATTGAAATTTGGGAATTATTGCAGCAGCCAATAAGAACATTATAAGTGGCTTCCAGGGTTACTTTGAATTGTCAAAGTCTGCAACACTTTAAAGAATAACTTTATTGTGAGACCAACACATTTTGGCTTGTAGCCTTCATCAGGGTCTGCACAGACTGACGATATGCAGATTAGGCCATCAAATTCACAAGTTGGCAGTGTTTATAGGAGAGAGAGCTTTATTTTTTAATTTTAGAGAAAAACAAACTGCAACTTAATTATTTGTGCCTCTTCATTTACTCCTCATTTTGAAGGAGTTTGCGTAGAAAATAGATTTTCCCTGATTTAAACTTTCTTGATCGACAGGTAAGAAGAACAAGCTGCGTGTGTACTACCTGTCCTGGCTGAGGAACAAAATCCTGCACAATGACCCTGAGGTGGAGAAGAAACAGGGTTGGACCACTGTAGGAGACCTGGAGGGCTGCGTCCACTATAAAGTTGGTGGGTCACATTCTCACATGTTTCTAAACAGAAATATTAGGGGTTTCACCACATTTATGGGCATAAATACTGCAAAGGGCCTACCAAACTGGTAAATTGGATGAAGCCCTGAGATTAAGAATGGTTATGTTTGGGCGTCCATGTGGCCAGGCCTCGTGGTCTAAGATGCATACCATGTAATTGCAACCTCCTGGTTCAATTCTGGCTGGGAACCTATGTTGCATTCCAAAAAAATTAAAATGAATTTCTATTTATTGCTGAAAACAGTTATGTTTGAGTTAAAATTGCTAAAGGTTGGGGTAAGGTAATGGTTTGGTTAATGTTAAGCTAAGAATATGTTTGATTCTTTAATTTCTACCCATTCATGTGGTGGGATCTATGAGAGCAAACAAACTTCACACACTCAGTTTAAGATACAGTGAATGTATGTGTACAAGAGAAGCAAATGATAGAAGGAAAGCCCTTGATTAAGTAATAATGCGGTAAGGACATCTGAGTGGACATGTAACTACACTGTCCTGTCTAAAATTCAGAATGTCCTTAATGATGGTAGTGCCACTGAGCAAAGACCAACACTTCCTGTTGGAAACCCCTCTCCACTGATCAGAGTTGTCAGTCATGAAATACATTTCCTGTTGAGGATTTTTATTCACACGTGTCCATCGATTTGTCAGATTAGATTTTTGGAATCACAGCTGGCAGAGACTGAACCAACACTTGTGGAAAAGACAGGACTTTCCAAAGATTCAAGTATTTCTAATGTGCAGTAAAACTCAACCAAGATAATACTCAAAATAATAATACTAGTTAAAACTATGTCAATTTAAGTGGAGGCCAGAAAACTGTCAGCTGAACAGTGTACGTTGTACAGTGTACATGCATACAAGATACATGTATATAATTCTGAATGGCTATTAGTTGAACCTTCCTCCTTTCTTTTCCTTTAAATCATATTTACACTGTTAATCATGCACACCCTAGAGCAAGATACCGCCATGCACAAGCCATGTTTGAGAGAACTATAAAATAAGGTTATATGGCAATTACTTTCATTTTTATTCAACAAATGAATGAATGTTTTTATTTAAATATTCAAAAACTGGCAACAATCCAGAGGAAAATCAGATTATAAAAAGACCGTATGTAATGCAACTGGCAGTTTTCACATTTTTCTGTAAACTGCACTGAATTTTGCAGCAGGAAAGGAAATTACCTAATCATGCATGGGGTCACGAAATCAATCAGATAGAAATAAGTTACCGAGTAAGATGAGCCTTATTGGTATAATTTCAGACCAAGAAATCTATTGTCTAAGAGCTACAGTGTCTTGGACATCACGAAGGTAATCTGCCTGTCTCGTGATTTTACCAATCAGATGAGAAGAGAAGTTTAAAATGATGGTGGATAACGTACCAAAGTGGCTGGAAGAGTCAACAGCAGCAAAAACATTTTAGCGTGCAATGCTGGTTTCCCACCGTGATGCCAGTTATGCTCTTTTCATGTTGATCTAATGTTTTGTTTTGGTTTTTTTGTTCCCCAGTGAAATATGAGAGGATCAAATTCTTGGTTCTGGCTCTAAAGAACTCAGTGGAGGTCTACGCCTGGGCACCCAAGCCCTATCACAAGTTCATGGCCTTCAAGGTGAGTCAATTGACTAGCTTAGCTTGTTAGCTGGTGTACGTGTGGATTTATCCATTGTTATTAATGACGACAAATACATGTACAGTATGAGATTTCTAAAGTTGGTTCAGTGAATTGGGTCTTTAGTGTGTCTGTGGTGTATTTACAATTGAGTGTTTGCATTTTTTTTTATTTGGTATTATTATCTAGAATGTGTGCTGATGCCAAGGTTTAAAACAGGTCAAAGACTAAATTCTTGGAGAGTTGTATTATTGACATGTTGTTTTCACTACAAATTCATTGAAAACGGTTTGTCCAGCTTACTATCAATATTGATAATCTCTGCCCTGGCAAATATTTACTGATGTGATAAGCTTCGGCTGGCTGGCTGGCCAAGAGGGGGAAAAAAACCAAACAATTTTTCTGACCTGTGTCCTTCAGTCTTTCGGTGACCTGGTGCACAAGCCCCTGCTGGTCGACCTGACCGTGGAAGAAGGTCAGAGGTTAAAGGTCATCTACGGATCATTTTCAGGCTTCCACGCCGTGGATGTTGACTCTGGCGCTGTCTATGACATCTACCTGCCTACACACGTAAGAACACACATACATCATTTCTCACATGCATGTTTGCTTGTGTCTTAAAGGATATTTCAGTTCTTTACCAGGGTTGCACAGTTATGTTTCTGGACCTGACTTGTGAACTAACTACGCTGTGATTATTCAACTATTTGAAAATGTCTTTTCATTTGTCTTACATATTGCTCAGCTGCTATAGTTGATCATAGATGCCAAAGGTGCAGTTTAATAATTTCTTCAGATTTTCAATACTAATGCAGATGATAAATAAGTCTGATCACAGGAGATAAAATGTTCTCAAAGAAAGTCATCAGCAGACACCATGTTGGTGTTGTATGTCCCTGCAGATCCAGACCAGTATCCAGTCTCACGCCATCATCATCCTGCCCAACACTGATGGCATTGAGCTGCTGGTGTGCTACGAGGACGAGGGTGTTTACGTCAACACCTACGGACGCATCACCAAGGACGTGGTGCTGCAGTGGGGGGAGATGCCAACCTCAGTGGGTGAGTCACATGGGCAAAACACAACACACGCCTTACAGTTTTTCTTCATACATTTATCTAGATCAGTAGTTCCCAACCTTTTTGCCTCAAAACTCCCTAAAATGAAGTAATGTCCAACCCCTCTTCACATCTTCCATATAATGTATCAACAAAAGCAAAGATAAGAAAAGGAAGAGAAAAATAAGAATTTATTTTGTGTAGGAGAACTTTATTGTTCTTTTATTCTGACCTGGTGTTTAGTCTCTAATAATTAATCTGGAATTCACATATTCTTTTCACTCTATTTTAATCAACAGAGGTTTTCATTGTGTAATATTTTTTATTTCTTCTATATGTAACTTTTTGTTGGTTAATATATTCCTGAGGGATCAAATTCTTCATGATGATTTGTTAATCATTATCTAACACGTTTACATATGCACACAGCTATTGTATTTCGCCTACATGAGCCACTTGCATTGATCATTTATCCTGTAGCTGCAGAGGGAACACACACACACACACACACACACACTTCTGCATCTGCATGAGTGATGTATGTTCAGAATCTTTATAATCAGTTCAATGAGATCTTAAAACCTTTTATCTGACTTTAAATATATATTTTTGTTTTTAAATATCAGTATAATGGTTAACTTAAATACCTCTTTGCAGCCTACATCCGTTCCAACCAGATCATGGGTTGGGGAGAGAAGGCCATAGAGATCCGCTCGGTCGAGACCGGCCATCTGGATGGCGTCTTCATGCACAAGAGAGCCCAGAGACTCAAGTTCCTCTGCGAAAGAAATGACAAGGTGAGACCTCCATGTAGACATTCAACAACACATCCTGATCTGATCTGTACGGTGGAATAAGCAAATCAGACGCAATCTTCCTGCCAGCTGTTGGCTTGCCAGATAAAAATGAACAGCAACAAATGGGGGCGAGGTAACAAATATTTTAACCCACACACAACATGTTAAAAGCTGTGGAAACCACTTAAAACCGCTCTAGTTTCTCATCTCTCAACTTTGCTGGCCTTTTTGGACTAACGGGAAGTAGAGAATTAGAGGTGAAATTTGTTCTCCTCTCTGTGGTTCCTTAGCTGTGCTTGTACGGGAAATTATGTAAGCTTTTGAGGACTGTAGCATATGGGAATTAGTTTTCTTTCCAGAAACATTTTAAAAGATGCCCCTTCTTAGTCAATTAGCTGACTAATCTATTGATTAGGTTTGTTCAAACAGGTCAATTTCAGTAAATATTTAATGGTGATTGTTTGTTTTTTAAATAGGAAATAAGCTGTTAGTCATTAGAGAGCAATGTAATAAGAAAAGCTATAAAACTATAAAACTTGAGAGGTACTTCTGCATGACTGCATTCATTTATTAGGGCCAGTAAGACTGGAGAAATTTGACAGATTTTTGGAATTCAATATACTTACCAATCAGTTGAAGAAAACTTGTCTGGGCTGTTAGTCCACATAACTTCAATCTACAATTCTGATTGTTTTGCCGATGGACTGATGGAAAACATCTCATTGTAATTATTCTGACCAATAATTCAAATGCAATTATCAGTAGATAATCTATGATCAGGATCGGGGTTGGTAATGAAAAAGCTTGTGAATAGAGACTGTGAGAGTGTGATTGTACCTAGTAAAATCTCCATCATGTCTATGTCTCTCTTCAGGTGTTCTTCGCCTCCGTTCGGTCTGGAGGCTCTAGCCAGGTCTACTTTATGACCTTGGGCCGAAGCAACCTGCTCAGCTGGTAGAGGTCCACACCCTACCTTGTTCCTCCTCCTTCTCCTCCTCCTCCTCCTAATTGTCCTCCACCCTCGCTAACACTGGATCTCAGAACCCACCGTCGATGTCTTGTCAGCCCTCGGACAACCAAAAGAGAACAAAAACAACAACCAACCAGCCCTTTTGAGCAGTTGACAACAATGTCTTCACCTTTCCTCTGGAGCTGCAGCCTCGCTGCATCAGAGCTCCGGGGCCGCCTGCGACACAGCGACAACTGGTCAAGTTACGCAGTCGTTGCCCCCTGAAATACCTGAAGTGACAACTTGCGTACAAAATGAAATCAATGATTAATTAATATATGAAAGAAAGTAGTAGAAATACATTAAATGTGAATTTATGAAAAGGAGGCAAATAACTTTTTGTTTCCCTCTCCGTTTTCTTGGAGCTCATCAGATTGCGATGGGATCGATTTTGTACCTCTCCATCATTTCTGTGCTTCTGGGCTGGTCTAAGCTTGAGGTCTTCTAACTACTAGTACTGCTACCACTATTATTACTACTACTACTACCTTCTGCAGGAATGCCTCTTGTAAGAGAGTTCCCCCTCTGCCCCATGTTCCTGCCCTCCGCCCGTTCTTATGAGCATTTCATGGGGGCCGGTGGGGTGGGAGTCTGTTGTATTAATGCTACAGTAGTGTGTGTAAATGTACTTCTGCTTGGTCCAATTACTGCTGACATGCTGGTTAGAGGTCGAGACTGTCAGCCAGGGGTAAACTGTAAAACCTGGGAGCCAGTGGGACTCGTCAAGGTGACAAGCAGGCGAGAGGAGCCTAATATTTAAAGGTTCTACTTGTAAGTCTGATTGATGGGACTCGACTGGAGGGTGTGTGTGTGTGTGTCGTTGAAGTATTGTGTTGTTCGGACAGGTGCTTTAAAAAGGGTGGAAGATAGAGAGAGAAAGAGACATTGAAACAGATGGATTTCAGAATAGTATTTTTTGAATTATTACAATTATTAATCGTTGAAGATAAGTGTAACTATGTGGAGTAAAACATGTCCTTTACCTTGTTTTTTTTTAAGATTTACGCACATCCACACACAGTCCACAGTTTGCTTGCTTTTACTCTGAACCCACATAAGTGCAAGGTGTGTTTGTCTAAGAAGAAAGTGATGTAGGTGCAGTCCAAAAAATTTAATTAAATAAAGGTGTCTATGTACAATAAAAGCTCGTTTAATCTTCCAGATAGTGTCAGTGGTCATGTTTTCCCCCCAACGGTCAAACACGACGACCTAATCTCGTCTCGGGTAGGGCAGTCGGCCAATGTCTCTCAACTTGAGAAACTTCAACTGCTGTGAATAGTAAGATAATGAGGGGGAAAAAAGAGATGATAATGGAGTGATAAAGTAGAGGAGAAAGTTCAGTATGTGTGTATGCGTGTGCGGTCGGAGAGTTAAGTGTCATTGACGAATTGGACTTTTGTGGCAGAGAGGTAAACGCATGGTCAGCAGGTTTGTTTCAGCAGAGGATTTTTTCTGGAAGGCGGTTTTCTATCTTCCATTTCGTTATTTCAAATCACTTCATTTTTCATTTGTATGAATGCAATGCACTAAGTGTCAAGAATGTAGAAAGACTTATTACTGTGTGGTGGTCCAAGGCATGAGATGATGTTTTTGCTTTGTATCTTGTCACAAGTGATCAATCCTAGATGTTCAATTTAGAGTTAAGGCAACTGAAAGCAGCGGAGCCTCTACGTCGGGTGTAGATATTTTCCGGGGGTGGGGGTGGGGTCATTCTCTATTTGTTTTGCAACCTTTTCTTCAGCAGTGAGAATCTGCGGGAGCAAACGCCTAGCGTGAATCAGAGCTGAGGAGGGTTTTCTGGCATAATGCTTTCTGCTCGCGGACGTCAGGCACTCTTTCCCATCAAATGATGACATAAACCTTCTCAATTCAACACTCAAGACTCTGGATTTCAGTATTACTGTGGAAACCCATGTTTTCGGGAAGGAATCGTTTTTCTCTATTTCGTACCCCCCACTTCCCGCTCCTAGCTGTTATTTAAGTTGTCTGTATATGTGAAAGACTGAGCAGCAACCTGCAGCATCCATTTCCTTCAGGCCATCTGCAAGCTGGATTTCCTCTGTTTCCACAGCAACACAGAGATTGCATTATTCACTGATAAAAAAGGGGCAAAGGGGAGTCCAATTTGTGCTTTCACTTCAGGTCCAAACATGTCCTCATCAGGTCACAGACAAGTTTACCTTGGGTGCGTTTTTCCCCTGACGATAACAATTACACACATTAGCCGTGTTTCTACATGTGAGAAGGTTACAGTCAGTAACAGTTTTTGTCGCAAACTTTTTCCTCCCCTCGTAAAGAAAGGCCGTTTGGACCCCAATGCTGTGTCGTCTGAGGTCTGTGTGTGCAGTGGTACCCAGTGTGTGTCTCTTATTGCATCAAGGCCTTGATGAATGGCTGTATTGACTTCATGAAAAAATTGTGGTTATTAATGGGATAAAAAAGGACGAGGTTTAAGTCTACATCTGATGAGAAAAAGCAGTCGCTTGCCGACTCACATTGGAAAAAGTGCCAAGAGGGCACCATTTAAAACGTGTAAACCTATTGTTATGAAAACCACTACTTGGAAATCCTTTAAAAAAAAATAAATAAAAAAATCACTTGAAGCATTGTGTATTCTTAAGTTTTAGCGCTAGTCGAGAAGCTTAACAATAGTTTCTGTTGTTTCTGTAAGTCTATGTACACGTAAATATGCGACTGCGGTGGTTAATATTATTACGCTCACCTTAGGTGGAGAAAATGTTTACAGAGGCAATGTTTTGTTACACTAATGTGCATCACGGTATTTATGTTCAATGCATATGCGTCTTGGTTCTTTAATTCTTTGTTTTTGCTTTTTGAGCCCAGTTTTTATTGGATATTTTCATTTTTTGTCATCTCCCCCTACCCCATTTTAATAACCTACATACAAAACAATAAAGAACACAGGTGTTGTTCATTTCAGGTATTCACATAGCGCTGCTTCTACGTGGAAACATTGCAGTCACGTTCCCTGCAGGCTTGGACGTGAGGCGGCGTGTCTTTCCTCTGCTGTTTCTGCCATGCTACTCTAACTTATGTCCTCTCTGTGTATGACAGGAAGTCATGTATTTTCCTGAAGGTTTTTTTCTTTGAATAAACTTTAAAAGTAATTTTAAAAGAAGAACGTGTCCTCTATCTCTGACAGGCCTCTGCCACTGTTTGTTCCCCAAACACACATGCAAACATGTTGAAAAGAGACATGTTGTAACGCATGTTGGCTAACTGAAACACTTCTAACACATCGGTTGCACGATTTGGTCTATTTCAACAGATTTTCTTTTTAATATCTGCAACTTTGATATTTCCATGGAAACGGCATCTTAAAGATGTTAGTCACATAAATCTTAACTCAAATGATGTTCAGTCAGTTCACTGTTCAGTCATTCGCAATGTTAATTTAGCATTCTCGTGGGAAAAAAGAGCATCAGTGTGTTGTAAATTTTGACTTCTTGTTGAGTTCACCCTGTGTTGTTTCCATGTCTGATCTCAGGCTGAGTGGGTGTCTGAGCCCTGCTGAAAAGAGAAGTAATAACAAGTGTAATTTTCTGAGGATGTCTTATGCTACTTTGCCCACCTTAAATGTAATTTATAGAATGCACTTTATCACTTTAGGCTAAAATTTTTAAATGTTTAGACACATTCGTATATCGTATAAAAATTATTAATGTTGTGATAGGAAGATATGCACTTTGGCATCCCCAAGTGGCAGAAAAAGAACAAACACTTTTTTGTTAAAGTTGGAAGGACATCTTTAGACAAATAATGAAATATATTTTAGTCTGCTATATTTCCCCTCGGTGTTTGTGGCGATGTGGAGAGCTCTGACAATTGCTGGTGTTATTTTGTATTTTATTTTATCTAAATAAGTGGGGCAGGGGGTTTTAATTACACCACGCTGTTAATTAAAAGAAAATCCACAGTCTAAATGACTGGATTTTTTTTGTTTGCATCAGATCACACTTTTCTGGATTTTTTTTTTTAATCTCAATTTCCAGTTAGGGTAAGGTGTGGTTACATTACTTTAGTCATGGTTTGGGTAAGGTTTTTGGTCAGGTTATCATTTACGTTACTGTTAACTACTCTGGTTGAGTCCATGCAGCCTGGAGTTTGTCATACTTGGTGACGAAACAATGGCATTTATTTTCTGTGTAGTTTCCTGTGAGAGCAGTCTTCTGTAGGAGAGGGGCCTTCCAATCTCCCCAGTAAGCCATACTGTATCTCATCTTTAAAATATGCACATTTCAAGATGTTAAAACTGTTGGTTCACCAGAATATTTCATTTGAAAAGATGCCACCATTGTAGAAATCCCACTCTTTTAGCTTAATTCTTACTGTTGCATTTTGGCTATGCAACCAAGATGAACTGCACAAAATGCTCTGCTATCCAGCTCATTGATAGTACAGAAATTGGTCCAGCTGGGCTTACAGTGTAATATACTGATATTTTGAGTGGCTGGAGGGTGAATTCTTCAGCACAACGACAAACAAAGCAGGTCTGTCAAACCGTTTAGTCATCTGTCGAATGTTATTGAGTATCAGGATATAACAGATAATGAGGCGATCTGGAGAATTCCCAAAACACGCAACATCTCCTGCTTTCTCAATGGCTAGTCATTAGAGTTTAATGAACCGTATGTTCTGTGTTGGTCACCTTTTAACCTGCAGTTGTTAAAGATAGAACACTGCTACTGCGTGTGAATGGCCTGTTGCCTTGTTTGCTTATTGCTCATTTTGTACCGAGTATTATCCCCCCTTGCAAAAAGACAATAATAAACACAGTAATTCCAGTTAATGATAAAACTCTGCTTTGCAACTGACCCAGAGGCTCAGACATAAACCGAATCTGCTAAGGTGAAAGTCCCTGTTGTCTACTTGGTTTTGGGTATATCGTCATCAAAATGTGAGATTCAGATTATAGGAAAACAGTTTTTCCAGGACCAGAAGATGTGTTTTGTGTGCATTATTGTTCTGGTTTTCTAAAAATAGACCTTCATATTTTAGGCTTTTAGCTGACACGTTTTTTCAGGTCAACTACTAACAAAACAAACTTTAAAAAAGTCCCATTACCAATACTAAAGAGGTCAAGGGTAACATGGCTAAACATGTCCACAAAAAGTCATGTCCATCAAAGTCTGTTTACAGGTATTGGGAAGTACTACTGTATGTAAAAAAAAAGTTGTATAATGCCTTTTGTGGCTATAAGCACAACACATCGGGATCTCCAAACAAAATGTTGGTGGTCGAGTTACATTGTGAGTCTGACAATGTTACAATTAAAGAAGATATATACATCAATCAGCCATAACATTATGACCACCTGCCTAATATTATGTAGGTCCCCCTTTTGCCACCAAACAGCCCTGACCCATCGAGGCATGGACTCCACTAGACCTCTGAAGGTGTGCTGTGGTACCTGGTCCTGTGGTCCAAGTCCTGTAGGTTGCGAGGTTGGGCCTCCATGGATCGGACTTGTTTGTCCAGCACATCCCAC
>LKNJ01001079.1:0-131514 GCA_002120245.1 Maccullochella peelii | reverse complement strand
AATGAATGCATGAATTATACGTTCTAAATCAAAAGCTGATAATATCTGATTTTTGCAATGTTTCTGAGTTGGAAAAAACACGATTGAACCAATTTTTTGACATGGTGTTCAAATTTCAATTGCGGGTCAAATATAATGCCAAGATTCCTGGAGTTTGATTTGACACAGGGGGCAAGTGGACCAATACACTGAAAAATGCTTTTTGTTGCTTTTTTGGGGCCAATAATGAGAAGCTCAGTTTTATCAGAGTTAAGCTGAAGAAAATTGAATGACATCCAGTCTTTTATGGCAGTTAAACTGACACATATAACTGAGTGTCGTCCACATAACAATGATATGATATATGACCAAAATGGCTGATTATGTGGCCTAAGGGAAGCATATACAAAGAGAATAGAATTGGACCAAGAATTGACCCCTGAGGCACCCCATATAACAGTGGAGCAGATGAAGACACATAATTACCCATAGAGACCAAGAAACGTCTGTTTGACAAATAAGATATCAACCATTCCAGGGCTTTCCCTGAGATACCAACACAGCCGTTTAGGTGATTAATGAGGATGGTATGATCAATGGTGTCAAAGGCAGCGCTCACATCAAGTAAAACCAAGATGGAGTGTTCCCCCCTATCGGCCTGCATCAGGATGTCATTCGTGACTCATAACAGAGCAGTTTCAGTGAAGCCAGACTGAAATTTATCAAAAATATTGTTCACTTCAACAACTTGAAGGAGCTGCTCAGCGACAATTTTTTCCAGTACTTTAGAAAGAAAAGGTAGTTTAGAGATGGGTCTAAAATTGTACAGAACAGATGGCTCAGCGCCGGGTTTTTTAAAAAGTGGCTGAACACAAGCTGTCTTAAATTGATCAGGGACACAACCAGAGGTGAGGGACAGGTTTATAATGTTCAGTATAGCAGGGCCTATGACAGGTAGGACCTCTTTAAAGAAATATCAAGACGGCAGGAGGACAGGTGCAGATGCGAAATGGTCTCTATGAGGTTGTGCATGGTAATGGTGGAAAATTGGGTTAGTAAATTTGGAACACAACTAGATAGATCAGAGGAGGAAAACGGAGACACAATGTTGGATCTGATGCTGTTGATTTTGTTAACAAAGAATGATAAATATAATTCGCAATCTTTAGTTGAAGTGGCAGAGGTGACAGCGGTAGCAGGTTGTACAAGCTGATTGATTGTACTGAACAGAGCTCGGGGATTGTGTTTATTTGTAGTAATTAATTCCGAGAAGTAAGCTGTTCTAGCATCCTTTATTTTCTGATTCAGCAGAGTCAGAAGCTGTTTCATGCGTACAGAATGAACGTTGAGTTTTGTCTTTTTCCATCTGCGCTCAGCCCTCCTGCAGTCTTGCTTACAGCTGGCTGCTCTAACCTGTTAACATGGGAGCCGAAATGAAAAGCAAGAGGTTCCGCGACGCACGCGCACTTCTCAGGTTGGCGGTGTGGCCTGGTCGTAATACTACACGTAAATATGGGTGGTAATAAGCTTCTTGCGCAGACGACCTATACGGCTGTATTGTAGGGGATTTTCACAGGGAGTTTTCCGTTTTGCCACTTCCAATGATGTTTATTAATATTTGCAGTTGCACATGGAAGTGTATCCATGTAATCAGTAACACCACAAATTGATCCACCCACGAACACATAAAACATGTTAGTCAAAACATTTTAAAACAAGTTCACACATGCTTGGCAGAAACACGTATAGTAGAAACTCCATGTTTTCGGAGGATCTCCTCTCACCTGTGTACTGTGCACTCTGCACTGGGCACCAAAATACCACACAGACGGGCAAAGAGAATTTCAAGGTTCTTGCAAGCGTTGAATAGATGCAATCATATAAATGGCTTCACCAAACATTTTTAAAATTATTTCTTTCTATCGTCATTGTACTAATTAACTGTTAAAAAAACATCCCCAACAGGTATGGTGCTGCTCTGCACCATCCAGACAACAATATGATTTCCCAAAGAAGTGTCCTCTCATTTGTTAGGCCATTGTTGTCATGAGCCACTGTGATTGGCTCAGCTCTTTCAGAGTGATGATATCAGTGATGTGACTGGCTGAGAGTGTATTAATTAATCACCACACCCTCCGATCTATTTCACTTCACCCAGCCGTTTTGCACTTAGCGCTGCTGCACCTACATGAGCCAAAGAAGGTGTGCTTGGAGATGCCCACACAGCCTGTGCGCCCACTGTGCGCCCTTTTGCACTTTGCGCTGACCACTATGATCACTTTGCCCTGGTCTTTGAGCTTGCATGATTAAAATAGGGCCCAAAGTGTGTCATGATTGTTGCCAAGTTTCTGATCCTGGGACCCCCCAGTAATGCGGACTTGTTGTAAGATTCCCCCTACTGCTTGGAGAGGATGCAGTCTTTACAGCTGACATTTTAAACATGAATATTACTTACTTATAAATCCCTCAGATAGTGTGCTGTTTCTGTTGTTTTCTGTCAGCTGATGATTTGAGCGTGCACATTGTCAGATAAAGAGACACTGAACCGCAGGGTTTGTTATAACCAAGGGAAATATAACTCAAGAAAGACTTAACCTACATTTGTCACATGTAAATCTAAGAAGGCTAATTTTAAGTCAGTTTGCATGGATTGATGTGATTGAGAAGTAACCTTGTTCTTCTGCTGCAGGGATTTTGCAATCAAAATGGCAGCTGCCCTGCGGGAGCACACCTCGTCTGTCCTGCAATCCATCAACCTCTCAGGAAATCCAATCGAAGACAAAGGTGTTTTTTTTATATCTCACATCTGAGTGGTATAAGCACAGTATTGCAATAGAACAGTTGTTCTTAGCCATGTTCTCTCGTGAGCCAAGTGGCCAATTTTACTGTTTGCCTTCCTCTGTGAAGTTTTGTCAGTGAGCCTACTATGCAGCTTCATCCAAATTACCAAAAAAAAAACTTCTTCTGTAGTAACTTCTACCTTGAAAAAGACCATTCGACAACTTTGTCCTCAGATCAGCTTTGTCTAGGACTAGCTGAAACCATATCGACATAAACAGAGGCTTACACTGCTCATGTTGTAGAGCGGAGGAATTTACACACCCAAAAACCCAGAGGCGGGAGCATAATACCACAACACTGCCTGAAAACAGCATCTCTTTACAAACAGCTACCCCTAGTGGGAGCATGGCTATATTACCATTATCCTAATTAGTATTAACACATTTTTATAATGCTCACGTAACAACAAGTTCAAAGGCAGATATTTACAGGTAACCCTAACGCAGGTAAGATAAACCTGGCTACAAGATAATGTTAGGTTAGGTTAATAGCAGGGCTGTACCCGACTTAGAATTTTGTCAGTCAAATCGGATTTGGCTGTTCAATATGAATTGTTCCTTTTTTTTTCATATAGACTATCAAGAAACGCTTTATTGAACTGCCAGATTTTTGAACAGGACGTTCAGGGTGACAGCGACGCTCGCGTAATATAGTAAACAAGCCAAGTTAGACCTCTGAGCTAATGTGTGCTAACTAAGCTAACGACGGATGGGAAATGCGCAACAACATTTTTTGCCGTCACAAGATATCAAACAAAAGCCAGAGACTGTATCGTGTGTTGCCGTGAGCTGTGAATTCACCACCTCTAAGCAGCGGAGAGCAGCGTGAAAGCGAGGAGCGCTCACTCTGACATTTCGGTCCCCAGAAGTACACTGCACACTGACTGACGAAAAAACAAAAAAAGACTGCTTGACTTGAAGAATCTCAGTTGGCTGAGGGGTCTCCGACTGATGATTCAAATCTCTGACTTTCAGGGGGCAGCCCTAGTTAGTAGGTTAAATTAACAATGACTCCATTCTATTAAGTGCCCCAATAAGCCATGTCAGTGAGTGAGCATGCACACCCTGGAACTGGCTCACCTAAATGGAATGTAGCCATCATTAATGTCCAAATATCTGCTGTGAAGAGGGTTTATAGGTGCATGTGATACAACACGGAATGGCCACTGTATTCATATCAGCATATATTAGCGATTTCATATTCTTGTGTGTAAAAGGTGTACTTTAGAACAGCCAACGTGTTTGTTTAAATCAGTACTGGATTGTAGACATGTTATGTGTGTGTTGTGTTTATATTCCTAGGTGTTATGGCTCTCAGTCAGGAGTTGGGGAATCTAGCTGAAGGACTCAAGCACCTGTCTCTGTCCCGGGTATCAATGACTGCTAGAGGTACACACTCAAACACATGGACGCACACACATACATTATACATTTGACAACATGCCCACTTTGGTCTGTATTTTACTGTAGTTTTATAAACCAGGAGGAAGAGCAGTATGGAGATGGAGATGGAGGTGGAGGATATATAAAGAGGAGGTGGATGTCACCTGGACAGTGTACTATATGACATCATACACATCCTCCTCGTCAGACTTCTGTCCTGCAGTTCTCCATCCTGCGCTTCCTTCTCAGAATGAGCAAGCACAGACAGGGCTGTGGTTTTGGGGATCTGTAGCCTACAACCATCAGTGTCAGTTCAAACTAAATGCAGTTATTTCACACAATTGCCTCCAATTATCCTCCTCCATCACCATTTCTGCACGGTCTGATCTCTCTGTTCCCAGGTCTTGGCGCTCTGAGTCAGGTGTTATCCTCCACTCAGCTGTTCACAGCATCTCTGACCCACCTCGATCTGTCTGGTAACCCCGGCAGCCTGGTTACTGAAGAAGCCACGGTACATGCTGCTCTGTGTGTGTGTTTCATGTCAAATGTTCAAAGAACAAACTATTCAGTGATGCAAAAATGATAACTTGAATGTCCAAATTATGTCTCACTTCATATAAAGACTTTGTCCAGTCTTCTTGAGGTACAGACAGCGTAACGTCAGTCCAGAGTACAGGATTTGACAAACTAGAATGTTTTTAGTTATTGTGTTTTTACATGTTTGGAGTGCTGACAACTAAAAGGTTTTATTGTTTCAAGTCAAGTCACTTCTGGATATGTATGTACAGTATGTGTATTGTATGTGTTTTATTGTTTAGGTTTTTGTGGTTGCCTAACCACCCAATAATTTATATATATATTAAAAAAGCAGATGTCACTATAGACAATTTTAATAAATATGTACAATATTAAAAAGAGACACTCTACGCTGTTTAACTCCTGGGTTGAAAGTCCTGGTCCTTCTACATAACCCAGTTAACACTGGTTTGTTAAAATAACTTTAACTGTGCACTCTCTGTAGCAAACCATGCCTAAACATCTTAAACTTGTACTACACAGTATGCATATACGTTATGTGTGTGTGTGTGTCTTGCAGTTTCTCTTCAAGTTCTTGTCCAGCACTAACTCTTTGTCTCATCTGGACCTCAGTGATACCAACTGCCCTCTGGACACGGTCAGTGAGAGACAATTTATGCAAACGTTGTAGCCGCTCCTCTCCTCTAAGGCTGGTTGGCTGAAGGTTGATTTCACCTAAAAGAATAGTCAAACATTTTCCTCTTTGTGCGTCCAGTACAGAGACAGATCCAGGACGTGGTTAGCCTAGCTTAGCAGAACACACAATCACACAAAAAATAGAAATATAAAAAATACTTCATCATATAACTCCAAAGCTGTCTTATTTAAATGTTTTGTAACTTGTTATTTGAACATGTGAAGACTTCTACAGGCTACAGGTGCAGTTAGCGTTGGAGTTGGGTTTGATACCGTGCGAGCTCTACAAACCGTTCAAGTGGAGTGAAATCACACAAAACACTTACGTGTTATCTGAATAACATGCAGAGATGGTTAGAACAGAATTACTTTTTCTTTTCATGCAGCGTAATTTGGCAAGATGATGTGACAAATGGTTCAAATAAATAGTGACAAGTGAGTAGTAGATAGTAACAATGACTTCTTCTGTGTCAGATTTAACAAATGAGTCATAATTTCATCCAGTCTCATCTTGTTACTTACTGGAAAATTTAACATTTTCGTTATTGATAAACTATTACTGTTGGTGTATTTCTTGTATCTGCTAACCCCCACTGTGCCTGGAAATTGAACAAAAATATGCAGCATCTAATTATTGTCAGGTACCTCGCCTTTTAGACAAAGTGAGCTCATAAATACTGAAAGTATTTTCAAGCATTCATTTCCTTCACTTTACACTGAAATGATATTTGTAACACGAATATCAAGTAGTCTGTTTTATTATATCAGACATATCATAAGTATTATCCCTGTATTAAGACCAAACAGTCAGTTTGAGAGTGATAGCAGGTTCTAATCCTGTGTTTTCAGTTTTAATTCTGGGGCTACCTTTTTGTATATATTTAGACTGTGCCTTTAAGTTTAGAAAGTCTTATTATCCTACTTCTATGTTGTAACAGACTGGGCTAGCACTTGTTGGAAACTAATTCACCTTCACCCGGCAAACAAAACATCAATCGAGTAAAGCCTTATTTGGTTTCCCTTTATTATAAAATACAGTAATCCATTCTCAGTGCATGTATTTCCTCGTTCATTCAGTAATTTGTAAAGGCATGACAATGGATATATTCAAAGGGAAAGGCGGCCCACTGAGGGCATGGGTCCACATTTTTGTGCTACGCCACTCTTATTAATTGTGTATTGAACTTCTGTGCTCGTCATTCTGAACATAACACTCATTCTAACTGTCTCTTGCAGTTATTTGTGTCCCTGTCTGCTGGATGTTGTTACAAACTGATGCACCTGAACTTGGCCAGGAATCCTTTCACCCACAGGTCAGCTCCACTGTTCCCGTTCAGTAATGTCAGCGGTGACCTGTGAACATGTTATCCTCTCTGCATTATTGAGACACATGGGATTCAGTATTGTTGCTCTAATAGACTCTACTTCTGCACATATATTTGCACAACTCCCATGGATCATGTATCATCACAATACTTAAGCCATCCTAATTATTATCTACATTATTATATAGAGTGCCATCTACACTAGTTTTACAGTGCATTGTGGGGTAATTCACTATAGAGGGCATAGTAATTCTGACTAGACATTCAACACTACAAAAAAGGCAAAACACTATTTAGTGACGATTTCATACACAGTCGAGACCTTTTTCCCAGCAGAGAAAAGCACAGGTGGAACTAATAGAATTAACAATGCCTCTCTTCCATTGTAAGTGTATCAGTAAGCCATGCCAGTGAGCCGGCACGCACAATACCAGAGCCCAGGGACGGACACACCTAAATTCAATTAAACCATGAATAAACCTTATTAGTTACACTGGTGCTTTTCTTGCTGTGACACGTCAGAAGGCATGCAGTGACAAAGGCAGGGGTGGCAACATACTGAGGACAGCTAGTGGCAGGCTTGGAATAGCAGTCTGACATGACTAGAAATGTCGATGAATCAGCTGGTGGAATCAGATGCTATAATCCACTCTAGTGCAATTTCATGGTGTAGTTGGTAAAATTGCATTAAAGAAAACACAGCCTAAGACTGTGTGTGTGTGTGTGTGTGTTCTTTGTGTGTGTGTAGAAAGGTGCGGGGGGTGACCAGGAGCATTCGAGAGTTCTTCAGTCAGAGCTGTGAGCTAAAATATGTGGGCCTATCTGCAACCAAACTACCTCCACAAGCTCTCAGGTGTGTTTACTCCCAACAAATGCAATAATATGATATTCTTTTTTTTTTTTTTTTACGTTAAAATTCATTCTTGAGCATAGGAATTGTAGTTTGACAAAATAATCTTACAAGCTGAGATGCGTATGAAGCCTTGGAACTAAGTTTTTTTGTGTGCTACAGCATGCATACTGCATCTGCTCTGTGAATCACCTGTCCTGTGTTCTCCCAAAAGAAACCAAAAGAGAGAAATTTATATTTCATATTTTTTAGATTTTTCATGATGACACCCCTTACCTTTGTATTAATTTGTCAGAATAGAGAGCCAAAGACAACTCTTGTAAGTATTCTCTTCCAGAAATAGAAAAACCCCATTCAAAATCCTATTGACATTTGTATCAACACTAACAACTAAAAACGCAGCCTTGGAGCAGGCGCCTTTCTCAACCGTATGTCATGTGGCTCACTTCATATGTTTAGATAAGGATGGTAGTTTTTAAAAAAATATTCTAATATTGTATGTTTTTTAACGTCCTTTAATGAACACCGTTTCCCATAAGCTCTAAGCTACGCCGCAAGTTAATTTACATTGTCTCTGGTTCTCCTGCTGCTCTCTTGCTGCTGTTGTCAGTCAAATACAGACACCGACAGGCCCCTCCAGCCGCTGAGAACAAAAGGAGCATTTCTGATATTTCCCCAAAGAACTTTTTTTTCTTCCTTGTAATAATCTAAAAAATACATTTAAAATAAAACGTCAACATTATTTTTGACAGCAAAAAGGATGACTAAATGTGATTTCAGTTGGACTGAGATTGCTTTGTCAAACTTTTTGTTTTGTTTAATAATGATGATATCATTAGCCCTTAAGCTTTCTCACATACCTGCAAACCAAACAATCCTATAATATTTTGCCATTTGTACAGTACAGTGGAGCCATGGCACTTTCACAGTGCTGGTGAGAGTAGTGCTAATGGCCACTAGATGCCAAAAAACCCCGACCCAATAGTGCTCCAATAGTGATCCATTCAAAAAGCATTGACTTCTCTCTGGAAATACTTTTGGTCGATACACACACCTTTCATGTTTGCTAACGTTAGTGCCATGAAACAGCTGTAAACAAACAGACAGTTTAGGACTACTTAACACAATAATAAATAGAGCTAATTAGCTGATTTTACAAAAATCATTTTCAGCATCTTACTAATAAATTACTTTAATAAAAAATGTTTTTTTCTTTACTTGACATAAAATAGCTTAACACAGTATTAGGACTGTCGCTTAACTTTATGTTAGCTTAAAAGAAAGATTACTTGTTGTGATATATCAAATTTAACACGTCAGTAACAGTAAAATATTGTAAAATACCTTTGCATTTCTTTCCATAGAACATCCAAAAGCAGCACAAAAGTCTGAGATTTTCTACTATTTGAACTGGCCAGAACCTCGCTGCATATGGCGGCGGCAGAGACGCAGCTCACAAGCTGGATGCAGTAGGCTATCAACGTGTATAAATAATATATAAATTTAGTTACCTGTGCTTAATGACATTAGACAGCAGAAAAGTAGCATAACAGCTAGTGGTAGCTAATGTGTGTTTTATATAAAAAAAGAAACCTTCATTTTCTTATATTTATGGAAACTTTGAAAGATCTATATTATCTCTATTTTCACAATTAATCGTTTAGTCTATGCTCATCACAGTTTCCCAGAGCCCAAAGTGACGTCTTCAAGTTGCTTCTTTTGTCCGACCAACAGCCTAAAACCCAAAGATTCTTCATTTACTGTCAGAAATGACAAAGAAAAGCAACAAATCCTCCCATTTAAGAAGCTGGAACCAGAAAATGATTGACATTTCTGCTTGATCAACATAGTTGGCAATTCATTTTTTTTCCATCCACTAATCGATTAATTGACTAATCGTTGCTGCTCTAACGTGAAGGTACAAACCAAGGGCGAATTCTCCAGAGGGTCCCCAGTAATGCTCCTCTATTATCTAAATTACTACCATAGACATAGACTTGTTGAGCATCTGTGATATCATTCACAGGCTTCTTACAGAATGTTTTGAAGCAATTTAGGTTCACAGCTTGCTTTGCTGCCACCTTATCAGTTACTGGAGCCAGAACAAGTGTAGGAAGACAGAGCGGAGCTGAGGAGGGAAAACATGCAGCAACCATGACTTTGATAGTCTGACACTTGTCAATCATGCAAACATATGGCTGACGAAAAAATGCTTCCCTTTAAGCCAGTGAATGACTATTTATTATTATTATTTCTTACATGCAATACTATTATCTCACACACAACACACATTGCATTCATTTCAGTAAGACCCGATCAACTGGGTTCTGTGGTTCATTGGTCTGTTTAAAGGGTGACCGAAGCAGCTCTGCTAAAACATGTATAGACTTGTATATTATAGATATGTTTTGTCTTGTGACTAGGTTATTACTACAGGGCCTGGCAACCAACACTCGTCTCTTCGGGCTAGAGCTGGACCTGAGTAGCTGTGAGGTATAGTACACACTAACACACAAATACAAAAAAACACCTTTTATGATGAGCAGCAGAAGCCACAATAAACAAATTATTGTATGCCTCTGTGTGTGTGTGTGTGTGTGTGTGTGTGTAGCTCCGTTCAGCAGGGGCCCAGGTAATACAGGAGCACATCTCTGAAGCTACAGCTATCAGAAGTCTGGATATGTCTGATAATGGTATGCAAAACCACACACACACGCACACACACACACACACACACACACACACACTAAAAAGAGGAAAACTATGGCAGTATTCCATCATACCATATGTACAATAAACCTCCAATTTCAACACTCATCTCAGGACGTTATCCTGCAATCCAGAAATGCTAACACGTAACAAGTTCCACAATCTTAAACTGGTGTAATTGGCCAGTGACCATGTTCGCAATCTGAATATGATCTGAATATATTCAGCTCTGTGCTTGCAAACCTGCTGAAGGTGTTAATGGGCGAATTTTTTGATGATATTTTGCTGTGCAAGTTAGACTAATGTATTACCCCCTGTTGCAGCCAATTAGCATACACAATTAAAAAAAGATTTTTAAACAAGTAAGTTGCATAAAGAAATAGACACGCAGAAGTATCACAGCTTACAATAGGAATGTTCCCTTAACATTAGAAATTAGACAAAAGAACATAGAATATGCTGAGGCCACTGCAAAGACACTAAACTCTGTCAGGTAGCATTGTCATCAATGTGAGGTTGCCAGGCAACCAGCGGAGACTCCAGTGAAAGGCCTTTAACACACAAACTGGGCAAACTAGGCAATAAAGTTAATTTATCAAATGTAGCCTCTTTATTTTTTTTTCTATAATATATCGTGGAGGGATGCTGCCCAAATACTGTAATGGAAAGTTGCTGTAGCTATTAAGGCTACCGCTTACTGAGGGAGAGTCAATTTACATTTTACCTTAAGTCTTATGTGTATTATACAAAATCCTGCCTCCTTCATAACACATAACACCATAAGTTGTTTTTTATTAGCAGATTAAAGAAAATATACTTTTTGTTTTGGTGTGTGAAGCTGCATTCTAATTAATTGAATTGAATTGAACACACCCCATTGCTGACAATATGGATGAATTGAAATATGGGTATACCTGATTTACTATTTATTTATCATGAAGTGGAAGGAATTTATGAAATCATTTAATGAATGATTGTTAATGACCATTTGGAGAGTCATAACACGTGTGATGTGCTTTTCATGGCACTAGACCTTTATTGTCTGGAATAACGTTTGCTTTGCAGCTGCCCACCACCCATTCTCACTTCCTCTCTCCATTTTTGTCTTAATGTTGACCTAATAACTTCAGTGCTCTGTGTTGCTCCCTTTCTCCCTGTGTCTGCCTGTAGGTTTTGAGAATGACATGGTGACTCTAGTTCTGTCTGTTGGCCGATGTCACTCTCTTCGGCACCTCGCACTGGGGAGAAACTTTGCCATGAAGTCAAGGTCTGGGGAACATAATTAAAGCCATGCTGTACATGATCCTTTTACTCCACAACCATATCTTCTCCTGGCATCAGCTCATTACATGGATGGATTACTGAACAAAAATATAAACGCAATACTTTTGTGTTTGCTCCCATTTTTCACGAGATGAAATAAATGATCTGAGACTAACTGGAATGGGGCAGGAAAAAAAGGTGCAGGCAGGCAGGCACAGATACACAGGTTTCAGGATGCAGGTTGCAGGGTTCAGGTAAAGAGTCCAGCTTACAGGTTTCAGACCGAAACAAAGAGATGGGTGGCCTGGAGGATGGAGATCCGCAGGGCAGAAAAGCTCAAGCAGGCAGCCTGGGGACTGAAGAGCGGCAGAGCAGGAGTCCTCAGGCGGACGACCAGGAGGCAGGGCTGGTGGGCAGGATCACTCTGGGGGGCGACCAGGAGGGCAGTGACGTAGGCGGGACCTCTATGGAGGGAGGGAAGGACCCAAATTATAGATAGATAGATAGATAGATAGATAGTCCAGGCAGACAGAAAGAGTTCAGTGATTTATTGACAGAATAATAATACATATGCTTACTGACATGGGTAGCAAGTCCAAACAGAAGTAACCAGAATGGGGCAGGAAAAAGGGGCAGGCAGGCACAGATACAGGTTGCAGGCTGCAGGGTACAAATGCAGCAAAGCAAAGGCATGAAGCAACATAGCACCACTGACAACATTGCATCTTCTCTTATTGTAAAGAGAAGACGCTACATCAATCAAAGCTAAGGCAGCAAATTACACTGTTCTTTCCAGAATCGATTTTGGTGACGAAAATGTCCTTTTAAGTGGGGTAAATGCATTAATAATACAGAAAATTAGGCCACATAAATTGTTTTGTTAGATTTTTGGAAGGAACTATTTGATTATAATGTGTTATTTGCAAGGTTAATATAAATATATGTAAATAGCATTCTTTTTTTGTCTGAGTATAGACCAGGGGCCAGAAAAACGTGTACGCTAAAAAACAGAAATATGCATAAACATTATTTTCGTCAGATTTATAAAGCTGCATATACGCATGCTTCTGTTTTATAAATCTCAGATATTGTGGAAGTGGGCACACATTCACAGGCTTCATTTCATATAATACCAGTTTATGTGTGGGGAAATGGCGTATGTGTGGTTTTTGTGCATACGCATCGTTTATACATCTGGCCCCAAGACTTCATTGTGTCCCGTCCACTTCTTAAACCAAACCTATGCTCTTGAAAACACTGCACACATCTGCTGAGTCCAGTCCTCTAACTGGAATATTCCGTTTATAATCATAGTTTTATCTATATGTTTCAAAAGTTTTTAACAAAATGTTGCTTCCGTCCTTCTTTCCTTCATTCCATGCTTTCTTAATTTCTTGTTTTCTCGGTTTGAGATGTACTCTTTCTGTCTACCAGAGCTCTCACTGATGTTCTTCATCGTATAGCTCAGCTCATTCAGGATGAAGAGTGTGTGAGTGACACTTCCTTTCATCTCATTCACTCTTATTCATATTAGCTCCCCATTTCACTAAATTATGCATATACAGTGCATGAGGTACAGTACACAGTGAATTGTGAATAATTTCTATGCTCATGTACAACAGGCCATATTTCAATTCTCAGTGTAAATGTTTTGGCTGAATAGAATGCCACAGTTCCATATATATTTGTGTGTGTGTGTGTGTGTGTGCGTGTGTGCGCGCAGCCCTTGCAGTCTCTATCAGTGTGTGACTCCAAGCTGAAGACAGGGATGCACATCCTACTAAGCGCTCTGGGTGGCCACGCTGCTCTGGCTGAAGTGGACATCAGTGGAAACAACATCGGTGACACTGGGGCCAAGATGCTGGCCAAAGCCCTGGTGACTAACACCAGACTGAGGTGCACACACATACACTAGCTAAGGTGTTGGACACCAATTTTCTTATAATTTGATTGTATACTATTGTGTGAATTACACAATAATGCCAGCCTTTAATAAGCAGAGAAGCATCATGATTGCAGCTGTTCCTTGAACACATCATCATGCAATTTATTCCACTTCATGTCAACACAGGATTACAGTGGAACATTTTTTGTGCCACAACCCAGCCATTATTTATCACCTCTTATTAATTTTTTACTTTAAGCTGTGGGTCCATTGTTTGCCACTAGATGTCATCATTTCATTATTTTAAGCTAACATTCAGGATTTGATTGCCTGCAAGAGTGTTAAGTATTTGATGTGTTCTCTTTGTGTTTTTATGTTGCATGGTGTACTTGTCAATCAAGCACTACACCTTCACCCAGACTATGGTGGTCGCTGTAGGTCACTTCCACCAGACTGATCTCTCTCTCTCTCTCTTTCTTTCCAGGACTCTAGCATGGGACAGAAACAATGTAACTGCCAGAGGTTTCCAGGATGTGGCTGATGCCTTGGAGAGGTCATACATACACACATATACACGTTAGCTAAGGTGTACTATAAGTCACACACAGGTAAAAGCTGATTAATCCTAAAAAACGATCTTAGTGCTACTTGCAGTTGTTGACTAACATGCTGTTCAGATTACAGCCTTGGCTGGATTCAGTTATACATTAACATCTTTAAAAATCCCCAGTGAGAGCTAACTATCAGAATTTGAGGCTTGCAAGGCTTGCTGTGCTGTTTACATCCTGGACAATGGATCAAACCCACAATGTAGTTGTAGATTACAGAGCCCCGAAAGTCCTGAAAGACATATTTTATTTTTTATCTTGTGCGCTTTCCCAGGGTCCTCTGTTCCCCAGCTCAGTATCCTTTTACTATGACACATTAAGGAGACCTTTCAAATGGTTTTATGTTCTCAGCAATGTTTTGAGGTCAAATGTTCAATGTATGTTTCCATGGGTCAATATGTTGAAATCAGCCACCTACAGTTCATAGCCTACTTATGTTATACTCCTTAAAACCTACGCCCTCAAATATGCAGGCAAAGCATTTTTCTTGACTTTAGACATTGATATCTCCACACTGGGTGAAGGGATTTTTACCATTCAAACTGCATTTGAAACGTCCATGTCCCTTCATTCTCTTGCAATTTGAACTGCGAAGATAGCCCTTACCAATCTGTTACAAGTTTATATCAAGAGACACATGCTGGGAACATAGGGATGAGCCCATGCCCACAACAGCATGCTGGCATGCTCATAGTGACAATGCTAACAAGCTGATGTTTAGCAGGTATAATGTTTGCCATGTTAACTATCTTAGTTTAGTGTGTTAGCATGCTAACATTTGCTAAATAGCACTAAGCACAAAGTACAGCTGAGGCTGATTAGAGTGTCGTTAGTTCTTCAGGTATTTGGTCATAAAGTAAATGTACAGGACAAACTGAAATGTTGACCTGATGATGGGCTACAGAGGATCATCAGAGTTATTACAATCTATCCTGAGGGTGACATGAATGTGTGAACATCCAATAGTTTTGAGACATTTCACTACAAACCACAAACCTCAACCTCATGGTGGCACTTCAGGGAATCACCTAAGTACATAGGATTCATCCTCTGGGGACAATGAATGTCTGTACCAAGGCAACCCATCCAGTAGTTGTTGAGATATGTCAGTCTGGACCAAAGTAGTGGACTGACTGACCGATAGACCAACATTGCCATCCCAAGAGCCATGCCGCTGTCATGGCTAAAAGTCTAAAGTGAAGTGTACTGCACAGCATGCATGGCGGATTACCCGCATTTGGATAGATTTTGATGGTAGGGTTCTATGTTGTGCAGGAACTTCACTCTACAGCAGGTGTCTCTCCCCCTGGCTGATGTCACACAGAGTTACCGCAGCAACCCTGACAGAACAAAAGAGGCCCTGCACAAGGTCAGTGTGCATCAGTCTGTGTTTAGCAGTTTATGAGTGTGTTGGACTGTACATAGGCTCCAATGCATTTGTCATTTCTCACATCTTGTTTTCTTTAGCATGCTGCCTTTTTTACACGTAAGCATTTTCAGTGTTTTTGGACAGTTAGGAGGAAGTTTTTCGCAATTTTATACTGGGACATTACTGTGGGTATTTTTCCCCTTCTATCAGTGTGTTCTGGTCAGCCACTGTGTTGTACTTTGAAATGAGCTTTTTGTTACTATTAGTGTATTTCACTGATAGCAACTGAGTATGTTCAGGAGGTCAGGGGAGAACAATCCGCTGTGGTGGTGAGGGATGCTGGTTAAAATGTTGTGTCATTAGCTTACATGTGTAACAAAACAATTATTCAGTGTACACCGTGTGTGTGTGTGTGTGTGTGTGCAGATTCAGCAGTGTTTAGACAGAAACAACCTGAGGCAGTCTGACAGAGTGGAACTACAGCAAGCGTTAAGAGCTCAACAATCTGAAAAGGTGAGAAGTATAATAGAAATATAGCACATGTAGTTGGAGGTCAGTTAACAACAATAGTTAATCAATTATAATATAAAGGATAAAGGTGTTAAAATACCAATATATTTTGATTGTGACTGTCAGTAGAAGACATTCAAATATTGAATATTTTAACAACTAGATGCGACTTAAATTTGAGTCAAAATTTGACTGTGATAAAACTTTCCAAAATTGTACTCAGTGTTTCCACTGAACTGTATTCATGTCAGAGTAAAAGAAAAGGGTAAGGTACTAAAAAAAACCCACTGAAACCGAGAATAGTAATAACCGCTTATAATTTTGTTAAAAATGTGTAAGCTTGACCTAATTTTGAAAATAAAATAAAATTTGCATTTGCACTTTGGCTTGGCAGTATGGTTCTACTCTTGAACAGGTTTTCCTGCTGTGGGAATACTGTACATCCTAGCATGGAATACAGTGGAACATTACATACAGTGGCCCCCACTGGGAATGAGTGAGCTAAAGCTGCACACAAACAGAGCAGAAACATTGCAGGTGGAGGACACTCTTGCACAAGCTGCAGCAGTAACAATGACCAACAGTACTCCAGTAAACAGTGCAATGTTCGTTGCTGTTACCAAGAAATGTTCCTTGCAAGAACTTGTTTATTAGTTTATTATTAACAGGAATTATTATGCTGGTTAAGGTTTGTGTACTAAAGCACAGACTCCAACAAATCATCTTTAAAATAGTTATACATGCAGTGTAGTACTGATTGATTTTACAATAAATTTGTGTTCAATCAAACTGAATCCTATCATATCAAAGGCGGAGTTCTCTGACCGCAGCAGATCTAATGGATAATTTAAAAACTAGATTGGCCCCACATGCCAGTTTCTGTCTAGGTCTGTATCTTCAGCTCTGTCTGTCTCGGTCGTCCTCCATTTTAGCTGGTCCAGGGTATGTGTCAGCAGTTGGAGGACAGCCTTCAACGTTTAAACCACTGCAACACTCAGGAGGTCCAGGCTGACATCCAGGCAGCACACGAGGTGCTGCACAATGCCAGGGAGTCCTTCAAGGTACAGGCTGCTCAGATGGGTTTGGGAAAGCACTATGAATTATGTCATTTTGGGCCAAAATAATCACCACTTTATTAGGTACACCTGTAAAATGGAATTCAATAATCCAATACAACAGCTCAGCCATAAATTCTACCTATGAAATATTGTTCTGTTTTGATTGACACTGTCAGAGAGGTATAATGTAACTATATATTTATTGTTGAAGTTGTAGAGTGCATTATATTGCCCACCCCATTCACAAACATTGTAATTTAATGCAGTCCAGTACAACACCACCACGACCTCAGTAATAAACATGTAGTTGAATCAACACCTCTTGGAAAGTTTTAACAAAGTGTCAAGGTAGAATATGAGCTGTTGTACTGGATTGCATTACATTGTATAGGTGTACCTAATAAAGTGGCCAGGAGTGTAAATGACGCTTTATGCCACTAATGCTTTTGTTGGCTCTCCCTGTGCAGCTGCTTCCCTCCCTGTATGAGGCAGGCCGGAAGTGTGCCTCTGATGGAGACATGGTGAACTGCATCCTCACTGACAGTGCTAATGCACTGACTAATGAGTTCAATAGAAGCATACAGGTACACATTTAAATACACTCACTGTACACCTTATCACACAGGCCAAATGACTAGGGTAGCACACTGCTCAGTGATTAAAACATAGCTTTGAATCATGTGTAGGCTACTTTTACTATTTTAGAAATGATAGTGTGTTGGATTACAGAATTTGGTTAAGGCCATGGCTGTGGTTCTCATTTTTAATATGTTGTAGTGTAGTTACAAAGACAACAGGAGCTGACAGAAAGTTAACAAAACAGTAACTCTTTTATATCACTGCCGTTGTTTAGACATTTACAAGCGCACATAGTGGGTACTTGGATTGGTTTGTTTAATTGGTATTCCAGGGAACCAACTTTGGCTACGCATCATCCTTTTGGTCAAGCCATTTTACAGACAGTGTTACACATATTAATACTTTAGTAACAGTGAACACCAACACTGTCTTTGCTTTGAAATATAATAATCAGTTAATTGTAAAAGAATATGCTTAGATTCTTTGATACAAAGACACATTTTGTTGTATTCCACATAGCAAGCAGAGAACACATAAAACATAACACAGAAACACATAAAAACACATTTTGTATTTATCAAACAAGTGTACACACACTTGTACGCAGTGAGCAATGTAAATCTCACCTTTTTTTTTGCATCGATCTGCTCAAGCACTAATAGGTATAATAGTAATTATTCACATGAGAAATACCCCCAAATCTCAACATCCCCTGAGACAAACATCGCAGACAGTAAGTTGAAATACTGTTAAATGAGGTTCAACTAAAGCAAAATGATTTATTTGGAACAGGTGAGGGGGAAAAAAAGAAGAAAAAATGCTTAAAGCCAATGTGAGTGCACAAAGTAGACAGTGTCACCTCCGTATCATCCAGAGATGACGAAATACTGCAAGTTATTGGGAAGGTGTTCCTAAAAGGCATGATCCCTGATGGTGACTCTGAGAGAGCAACTCCTTCAACTACAATAGAAGCTGTAGAACCATTAGGTGGTAAGCAACATAACAGGAAATATACCTGGCTTAGTTAATTCAATTCAAATGAAAGGTAGGCTACTGAAATGTAAGAATGAAATGGAGAATGATTCCAACTGAACATCATTAACATATCCCCAAAGAAAGTCATTTTGCAGCACCGTTGGGTAGAGGGTCAAGCACGTCTTCAGTTGACAATCTATCAATTGCTCTGATATGGTTGACGATAGTATTGGAGTTTGTGTGGCTCAAATCAGTTTACCTGTGATTACATCTGATTCTGTGCATGGTTTATGCACAAAACTTGACAATAAATGAGGCTCCTGGATTTGGAGCAGAATTCTGTTTCAAGTAAAACCACATTCATTTACAAACTACCACTGCCACTATTTCACGACAGCAGTGGTGATTCCATGTTCCAGTTACACCTTAATAGCCAACAGATAGTCCTGAGTGAATCTCTAAAATAACAGAATAAAACATTTTTCAGTGGGTGCTGGTTAGATCCCAGCTCAAGCTTGGTGTTGGGAGAGGACTCTTTCTGGTCTGTGTCAGTCTTGATTCAGACTTTGTGAGCAGAACTCTGTGTGTTCCAGGAGTTGGCTCAAGGCCTGATGAGGTGTGCAGAGGCTGTGTGTCCACGGGTGGTCCAGCGGTCTAGTGTGTGCGAGTGTCTGTCAGAGTGTGTGTTCAAAAAAAGCAGACAGACACACACATTCCTGAGAAGCACTCTGGTAGAGAACACAGGGCAGATCATCAGCAACAGACTGCGGTAATAAAATTTATGTAATTAACCTCATTTACACTGTACTGTATAATCACCATAGATACTGTGTGATCTGATAAAAAGGTTGTAAGTACGCAGGACGTCTTCAGTAGAAAAAAAGTTTCTATGGAAACTAGGAACTATGAAATAACGGTCAGCACATTATATCAATTGATTTCACAGTATAATAATTATTTACTGCACATTTACTCAGGATTAGAGATTGATTTTTGATTATTCACTTCAATGGAGGTTCCTTGCTCACCGTAAAACATTTCTGAAAAAGCTTCAAACTGAATTTGTTTGCCTTTCCCTGTCCCAAACTCAAATGGAAATGTGTTGCTAATATGTAGTCCACCTCATTTACATAGAAGTAGAAAATAATATCATAAACACGATATAACAATATAATGCAGTCCAACGACCTCTGGCACAGTCTGCTTCTGTCAAGGCCTGTCCTCATAGGCTGAGTTTATTCTTGGACGTATCATTGACTAGTTTGCTATCTATCAAGACACAGCTTAGCTAAACAAAGCTAAATACATCATGGATGTGACAGACAAACAGATAGATGTGTGTGCAATATATTGGACTACAGTAAACGTGTTTAAGTCCAGATAAGAAATACATGCCGTACTGTAACACAACCATATGGACATTACAGCAATGATCCAATATTGTCTTTTTATTACTGTAAATAACTGATTGATTATAACTATTGTTTGCAATCAAACTTGGGTATTTCCTCTGTTGTCTCTTGATTCGTGCATCCAGTGAACTGAGACAAACACTGAGTGTCTCTCTGGCTGAAAGCATCCTGGAACAGGTTCTACAGGATCTGACAATGGCACGGGACAAAATGGTAAATGTGTGTGTATTGTGTTTTCTTTCTTTATGAAGTGAAGTGTTACTATACACCATATATTTTATATTTATTATATGGTAAAATGTACATCTATATATCTCCGCGCGTCCAGTACAGAGAGGAGTCCAGGATGCATTTAGCCTAGCTTAGCACAAAGACTGGCAGCAGGGGGAAACAGCTAGCTCCATCAAAAGTGAAACAGCACCAACACTTCTCAGTGTCACTCTGTATAAGATGGCACACAGGAATATCTAATAGTGATAATAATTATCACTCGTCATTATAATTACACAGCATTATTATTGATATTATATTGCATATTATTATTATTATAACATGATCACATATTATTTTTGTTCATACACTGTGTGCAAATATGTTCAATATGTTGCACTCATAACTGGTGATGTTTTTCTTCATTTACTGTTTAGAATTGCCTTATAAAAGAAAATTCATGCATTGCTCAGAGAATCAACATCCCAGAGCTCCGGCTGGTCGACAGCGACTTCCCAACTGATGACGTAAGGGACACGCACCTCTACGTCCATTCATTCTGTTATTAACTCATTCATTTATGTGTTGGCTTTTTCATTTTTGTTCTTCATCATGCTTTTACTCTCTCCGTCACCAGTACAGTCCAGCATTTTGGAGAAATAGTTTCCACTCCAAGAGCCTGAGGCCTGCCCCTTCAATTAAGAGTAAGATACAACCACTATTACTATGTGATCCAATAATGTCTCTCTATGTCTCTCCTTCTCCCTCTCTCTAAAATCAAAATGTGTTCTTCCTACCATGAGCTTATTTAAATTGAAGAAAATTGCACCCTTGCACTTGAAATCCATTTTTATGTAAATAACTTAATAAGAGGTATGTAATAGTGTGAAAGATTATTTTTGTTATGGCATCCTTTTTAAAAAACTCACACTACTTATGCAGTATGACATCTGAGCTCAGGTATAAATGTATTTCATCTTGTCCCATTGTATTCTTCATATGTGGCGTGCAATGTTAAACCATTCTGTGACAGACACACAGCGCTGTTTGGCTAATTGGAGCATGGCCTGTTTACTTTCACACCAGTGACTTTCACCATGGGAGAGATGAGATGGGGAAAAGATGGAGGAGGGGATGATGAGGGAAGCAAAGGAAACATGGGGGGATTTGGGGCACTCCAGCTAACACCCCACCCCCGCTCCTTTTGTTTGATTGGAGGATAGCTTTAAAAGAAGTAATAATAAAACACACCATCATTTTGTGTTTCTGTGTACTTGTGTTTGACAGATGTACTGTAGGTCATAAAAAGAATTAGGTCAATATTTTATGAAGTGTCTTTACAAAGAATCTAAATTTGAGCATTTTATTTCTAAAAATGTATTCATTAATTTGCATTTCAAAGGCCTCTAAAATGTTTGGAACAGCAAAGGACCCTGAAAGATTAATATAAATGTAGGTTTAACCCTACCATATTTTACCTTGCCTTGTGTGTATGACTGTAGTTTTGTGTGACAGGCTGATAACTGTATTCCTGTGTGCAGTACAGTGTGACTGCAGCATCCATCTGCTGCTCTGCTTCCTCTCTTTTTTCTCTCTGCATGTCTATGCTTAACTGATTATTTCTCTCTTGTATGCTCTTCTCTGCCCCCCCATTCTCTTTTCTTGCTCCCCCCATCCTAGTCTCTTGACTATTCCTTTTTCCCATTTCCACGTCTTCCCTATACAGCTCTGCCTGCCCTAGATATACATACATACTGTACATTCCAGCAAAAAGCATGCTTACTGCGTGGGCTGGATTCCCCATCTTTCCCTCCCTCCCTCCCTCCATCCTTCTCTATTTCATCACCTCTCTTCATGCCTTTCCTCTCATCAGTCATACTACTTCACTCTCAGGTCTCCTGGATGCAGACTGGGAGCAGCAGACCAAGGACAGAGGAGCAGAGAGCGAGAGGGGAGGAGATGCTGGAGAGGGAGGAGGAGGAGGAAGGTGTGGCCTCCCTCAGTTGCCAACAGCAACCCCCCTGACAGTCAGAGCCTCAAGCCCCTCCCCTTCCACTTCCCCGGCCCCCTCCCCCCCAGGACGGAAGGGGAGGAGGTGGAGGGAGGGGGAGGTGGTGGTATTGGATGCTGCAGCAGTAATACCAGGAGCGAGAGGACCATCGTTTATTCCTCCTCCCAGTCTCCCCCTCCTTTACACCATCTCTGCTCGAGCTCCAGAGGAGGAGGCTGCCGGCTGCGGAGGCTTACCTAGACGAGAGGCTCCCTTCCCTGGCTGCGGCCCCAGCCCAGGCCCCCTCCCCGGCTCTGGATCCCCCGCTTCTCCCATGGAGCCTCTACCCACCCAGGGACAGACTCTAAGGCACTACACCGCCTCCCGACCACGGCCGCGACGCACGCACACACAGCCCCCCTCCTCCAGGCCTCAGGTAAGAACACACACACACATACCCATAAACACTTAGCAATGACCATACACACACACACACACACACACACACACACACACACACACACACATACATATACGTATATAATAATGCAGAAATTACACAACATCTGCATTCATACATACACACAACAATACATGTGCATACAGGCATATATGCTCAATTAAATACAGCCACAGTGAAAGGTAGAAAGCAGGATGAAAAGATGAGCGATAGAAGGAAAGGAGAGATGGATGAAGGATAGAGGGAAGGCTAGATGAAGTAGGAAGCTAACTGCACGACTACAGAGGGATCCCCGAGGAGAAAACGATGGGAATAGAGAAAATTAAAACAACACGATAGAAAAAAAGGAGAAAAGAGAGGAGTTAATGTTAATGCAGTAAAACACCCACTTTACATCTATCTATCTATCCATTGCTCTCTTGATTTTATTTCTATAATACTGTGGTAATAATGGTAGCCATTTTTATCTTTGCATTCTCCTGCTCCATGTAGTCGTGCTCAGCGTGTGTGTATGTGTGTGTATGTGTGTGAGAATAGGCACATGCATTTTGGGAGTGGTGTTCCCTGGGTTGTTCCCAGTGCTGATTTCTCTCTCCCTCTCTCTCTCTCTCTCTCTCTCTCTCTCTCTCTCTCTCTCTCTCTCTCTCTCTCTCTCTCTCCTGCTTTCACTAACTCAATTATTCATGTTTTCACATTAATGGGGGTCTCTTTCTCTGTGTTGTCACTGTGTAAATGGAAAAAAGAACATTTCTCTTCATCTGTGGTGACGCGTGTGTGTGAACACAATCACACATTGTTTTTGAGATTCTGTTTTGACAAAATAAGAAAACACTGGATTTACAGCAGCGTAAAAACCAGCATAAAGTCTACAGAAATGCACCTGGGGTGTCCGTTTTTTTCCCATAGGGCCTATTTTCTTAGTTGGTTTTGGACAATTTAAAGTAAAGAAATATGCAATTTTATGTTATTTTCTGCCCCATTCATTTGCTATGGCCAGTTATATTTAGCAGCTAAACTTTACACATACACAGTATGTTTGTCCTTAAAAAATACCATCATTTTCATACTTGAACCACAACAGAGTGCATCCAAAAGCACTTGAACAGTTAAGATGGTTAGAAATGGTTAGAAAGATCCAGGATCTGGCCCATTTAGTCAAGGCTACTGGTCTTTGCTGGGACTCTTATATTGTCATTTGCATGTTTTATAGATCAGATCATTTTGCAGTTTAAATATCACCAAACCACTGATGTTGGGACACATTTCATCAACCTTACACTTGACGTTTGACACAGCAGAGACCAGGGTTTGCATCTTGTCTCCTACCAACAGGTTTCTTTAATCAGATCCATGAGCTCTCTCTGATCTTGTCACCATGACCGTAGCCATTTGATTGCCAAGTTATAAGTCTAGATATGGGATCATTCTTAGCCATTGCCTCTACGAGCTGTTGACTCCAATAAGAGCCAGAAGAGGAGCCGCATCCATAGAAAGCTGATTCAGGCCATTATTGCCATATTAAAAGGGGAATGCAAAAAAATAGCTTTTCGTCATATTTTTCCCCAGACTAGAAGGGATGAAATGTGCTGTTCTCTGATGAAAATGGAGCCATAATAAACAGGTCCTACACCCAAAGAAGAGGGCTCCAAATGATTTTATGTTAGGGTAGTGGTTTGATACACTGTATGCATAGATCACTAATTATTCCAGGAAAAAATGTAAAATGGCAACTCAGCATAATGAACTGACACTGTTAACAAAAAAGGCTTTTTGTAGCAGGAGATTTTTCTTTAGGCTTGTGCCATTGCAGAATCTTTTGTGCATTTTACACAAAAAAATGGTTTTACATGAAGCATTTACAGTATGGTGGCATGAAGAACGCTGTTCCACAATGATACAATTTCAATAGCTTTTTAAGAACCACAGTGAGGTCTGACTTTTTTTGTATTTTTACAAGACAGGGGCTTTATAGAATCATTACTGTTTTGTTTTGTTTGTATATAGCAGCCAATCCTGAACAATAATCCAACAGCATTATTTCTGCTTACAATTTAGATCCCACCCATTAATGACTCAGCAGACTTGAAGCCAGAAAGATGGGGGTCAGTTCCTGGTCCTTCCTGTGTGGTATTTTCTCATTGTTAGGTGGACTAGAGACAAACTGTATGAATCAAAGGACTGTCTCCATTCTCACTGTGATGGACTGGAGATCAATCATGGGTGTCTCCCTGCATTGTACCTATGAACACTTGGAAGGACTCCAGTCCTCTGTCACCCTGAAAAAAATGAATTTAGGAATTCTGTCCCATTTTTAATATCTTATTACAAAAGAGTGACATTAGTTCAGGCAAGACACGGAAGTCATTTGCTGATCCATCAGTGATCACTATGCACACCAATCGCACAACAAGGGGGTCAAGTCATTGTAATGAAGATAACAATGACGATGATGATGTTTTATTAGTATTTCAAAAGAATGGGCAGGCTAACAGTATTCAGGCAAATGCATGAGGAAACCTTCCCACTGTACTGTATACTAAGGAACTGAGCAGGAGTCATGAAGAAGGTCCCTGATTACAGGGGCAGTCAGGGGATTCACCGAGGAAACTCCATGAGGGCATCTAGTGGACAGGTGTGGTACATCCATGTGTGGGAAACTACATAAACCATACACAGGAGGACAGAGAACATCTGAAGAGGGGGAGGCAGGAAATGGTGCTGATGTTGCCATCACATGCATATCATATCATACGTCTATCAACTCAATAGTCCTGCATCTGGACCATCAGTGTTTGGAGCAAGATAATGAAAAATAAGGTGTAGAGGTCTGTAATTTATTTTCAAGACAAAGTGGTCTATTGTAATGATCTCTACTACTGTTCCACTGTTTCCTGCAACACCATCTTCTCCAGCCCATCTGCTGCCTGCTAAAGCTTTACTTCCACCTGCTTTCGTCTGCCCAATCAGGCCTGTGGCATGTGCAGTGTGCTGCTGCCCTGGCTTGTCTCTCTGTGCACCCATGGGAGGAGTTGTGTTTGCTTCTCTGCTGTTCATTCAGCATGCTTGCTGGGTAAGCAGAGGGCAGCTTAATGCAGACCCATAGACGCCAACCTAACTATATCAACAACTGTTGCTGTAAACAGTAAAAGCTGTAAAAACCGTTGACAAAGGTCGATGTACACAGTTTAAATTGTGTAGATGTCGCTTTATTTTTCAGCCTTTTATACGTATGACTATCCACATGTGTGGGGGTGCAGATTGGTGTGTGGAGACAGCTCTGTTGCCCCTTGGTAACAAGTGTATGTGTTTATGTGTGCGTGTGTTTGTGTGTGTTTGTGTGTGTGTGTGTGTGTGTGAGAGAGAGAGAGAGAGAGAGAGAGAGAGAGAGAGAGAGAGAGACTGTATGCCAACAATTGTGTGACAAAGTGCCATGTTGGCATGTAGCACATAGAGACAGGTGGCTGTAAAGGAGGTGGCAGAGAATGAAAGAGAGGCACATTATTTTCATTGCATGATAGAGATGGAAAGAGCTGAAAGATACAGACAAATACTGCATTCACAAACAGAAATGCGTCCCATTGTTATGCCTTCGGAGATTTTATATATTACCCCAAGCCTCATTTCGGCAAAAAGCAAATTAGTTGTTGTCAAATTTTAGTCATCTGGTTATTGTTAGTTTTAGTCAACAAAACTAGTTTTCATCTGTGAAATTTTAGTCTTGTGTATTTTTAATTTTTATGTCTAAGCATTCTGAGGCTACAGCTGTTACAATATTTGATTTGCATAGTTTTCTTATGTATACTGTATAAGTTTGGGGCTTTTTATGCCTTTATTAGAGACTCTGACCATAAAGAGATGACATGGGAAAGAGATGGGAATGACATGCAACAAAGGTCCCTGGCTGAGCTGTTGCAGTTCATGGCTGGCACCTTAACCCCTACACCATAGTGGCGCCTCTTGATGTGTACAGTTATCATGGTTATATGGCAAGGTTATCAGAAAAGGCACTGTTTACCTGTTTCTATCAGACTGTAACGGTTGTACCACACAGTATCATGTCACTCTGGTCTGTGGTAATACAACACACTCAATAAACACCTCCGTAAATCAAGTTGTCATTAGAAACAGAGCTGCTCACTCACTGTCATTCTTGCTCACCTAGCATTACTGCAACTGTATGTTCTCAAATGCACAGCAGCGTGATTCATTCAGAAGCTGGATTCACTCACCTGTTCACTTAAACACTGTTCACTGTCTAGTTTTAGCTTGAGATGAGCAGCTAAAACATTAGCAGCTAACAATAATGCAGTAATATTCCTTCAGAGAACATCTAGAGGAAGAGTTTGATTGTTGACTACCTGCATTCATTCTGCACTCATTCCTACTTATGGCCTATAAACACGAAAGTAACGTTAACTTTAACACTGATTCCAAGATGGTTACCGAACTGCTAGCCCTGTAGATGCACCAGATTAATTAAAATGAGCTTCCTCTTCTTTTTTTATCATGTAGCAGTTACTTTGACCAAATAAACAAACTAGGGCTGCAACTAACTACTATTTTCATTATTGAATAACCTGATATTTTCTTGATGAATCGTTTTGTCTATAAAATGTCAAAAAGATTTCATCACAATCCTTCTTATTGCTTGTTTTGTCTCCCTTACAGTTCGGCTAACGTTTTACACAGTTTTTTTTTTTAAATTGTTGCTGGTGTTGCATTGGCACATGTGTTCGACCAATCAATGTACACTTTGGTCACTCAAGGTTCCTCTTGTGCTGGGAGAGTACCTTCTCTGAAGTAGGAGCTAAAAAAGTCCCTCAAAACGGCATTCTCTACGATACTTTTCAGTGCGGACACAATTTAAAAAAGGGGGGGGGGGTCAACTATGAAATAGTTCCTCCAGTCCTTCTATTGTCCTTCTATTTGACTCTTCCTCCTACTGAACCATCCCTAAATGTAACTGTCTTGCCTTTGTGCTTGAATCCATCTGCTACTTTTAGTCTCAGCTATGCCTCATGTGCTGGTGACCTAACCGGCTGGTGCCAGGGTACCCACTTCGCCTCCAAAGTGTTTTTCAGTTTCTTGAATTGGTAACACCACAGATTAGTCAAAGCGACCCATTACTGTGTGCTGTTACATGTAGAAAGAGACAGAACAATAAAAAACATTTACATTTTGTAAAGAAGGGCTAGCGGAAGGCTTTGTATCCAAACAACTGCATCTCCAGTAGGCTAATATAAGTGAGTTTCTGCAGACTGGTGTTGACCCAGTTAGAATACTGCTTACACATGACAACTGTCCTGAACTGGAGCTACTTATTTCTTTATTTCTTAGTCCACAGCAGCTTGAGCAAAACTCAGCAGAATGCTTTTAATCCACAGTTGTACTGATGATGAAAAACGCAAATTAGCTGACATGTATGGCGTGATGAGTTATGTTAGAATAGAGTAAAAACATACAGTGTGTTAAGTGTTTCATTTGTGTCAAATTATTGTATAAATTAAATACCTCTAAAGTTGGGATATAAGGGGAGTTAAACTGATGAAACAGCAATCAGTGTTGATTTATTCTAAAATGTTATCCAATTACATTACAACAGGTTAAACTGAAGCTGCTCTGACAGACAGTCTGCTTCTCTACTCATAGACTCATATTATGCCATCTTTTTTCAGTTTTAGAGTTGTGATAAAGGAGTTCTAAATAATGATGTCGGCTGTTGGGTAGTGTCTTTCTCTCATTTTCTCTCTGTTTTTTTCTCTCATACACATACACACATGCATGCACACAATGAGCAGGTAGAGGAAATGGTTGCATAAATGAATGAATTGATGGATGGAAACGCAAGAAAGGTTTTGAAGCAGGATAGCCTGATCATATTGGACATGGCATTCCAAAGATCCAATCCCTTTCTCTTCACCGTAGACTTTGTTTGTGTGTTGTTGTTTTTTTCTCCTCCAGAAGGCAAACAAACACAGACACACACACAATGCAAAGTGTACATACTGTATGTTATTTTGTTGTGTTTTTTGTTACAGGAGCCGGTTGCAAAGGTAGAGAATGAGGCCAGTGAGGGGATGGGCAGAGTGGATGAAGGAGTAGAGGAGTTCTTCACCAAGAAAATCATCCCTGACTATGCACTGTGAGTCGAACTAACACACGCAGAACTGATCCTATTGCTGATTTTCAAAATGGAAAAACACGGCAGCTTGGATGTAAATGTTCTTTTCTTTCAATGAAACAATCCACTAAACCAGTGGTTCCCAAAGTGGGTGCCTTGAGGATGGGCCAAGGGTGCAGCAAGATTTGTCATATCATTGTTCATTTATTGTGCATTTTTTAAAAACAATTCACCACGTTTAAAAAATCAGCGACGTTTACATTAGCTAGATTTTATGTTACATTTTCAAAAACAGCAATAAACATCCAAATGACCACATTAAGAACTCTGTGATTATGCTGCTGGACATAATGAAATACAAGTCCATAGAACTCCAAGTATAACTGGATACAAGAGTCTGCAAAACCTTGGAATATGTTCAATGAAATCATTTTTGAACATTTCCTACCAATTTTTTTTTATCAATTACTTACTACATGTGTGCACAGCAACTAGAGTATGATTAAAGGTGCACTGAATATGCATGTCCACTCAGTTTACTTGTCATGAGTACTATTCAATCTGGGAAAACAGTTGTATAATGTCTTCTGTGGCCCAGGGGGAGCTTTGTCACGTCTGAGAAAATAACCCCGATGATGTCATTGTGATGTCATCAGGTTTCTCTTAGCTTGGGCTGGGAGACTACAAATTTATAACAGAAAGCCTGCGTTACAACCGGAGCTGTAGAGTTGAAAAGACAGGCACATTTTCCAGGCAGGGAGGGTCTAATGAAAGATGTTATGGCGTTGTATTGCGGGAAATGTGTTTTTGGATTCAGGATGTCTCAGTGTCTGCTGCATTGATTTTGACAGTTATTTTCTTTTTTATCTGTTTCTTGTGAACCCCCCAATGCAATACTAAATCACTGGAGTGCCCTTTAAAGTAATTTCTGGGAAACAGGGGTGGCTTCAAACATTTTTTTAATATACATGCTGCCTCCATAACAAAGTTCAAGTTACTACAACAAGTTTAGTTGTTGTAGGAGTTGTAGTATGTTAAGTGTGGTATGTACTGTATCCACATCTTCTTCTTGTCAAGGACCCCAAATTTCACCAGTCCGGGTCTGCCCTTCTGTCAGAAAAGCTTTGAGAACATTTGGACTAGTCTGGACATTGAGTGGACCTGTTCACACTGCGGAGATCAAAGCCAATGTGACATGTTGATTTGGAGGTGAAGCAGCAAGTTTTCCTCTGTGAACTGACCAGCTTTGATTTTATTTCTAGTAGACTGCCACCTTTATAGTTACATACATCACATGTATTGCTATAACACAAAAAAATGTTAACTTCTCCCACACACAAACACTGACAGTGTTGGCGGAGTTGTAATACACTCGACTGGTGTGAGAACAGGCAGCTCTTCCTGGGAACATTTTGATCCCTGATCATGAACATTTCCACCAACCGCCACACTTTTTGATAAGTTGCTCTTTGTTTCATTCTCAACGCTTTAAAATATTAACTGTTTTATATTAACTATTAACTGTAACTGGTGAGAGAACTGAGAGCTTCTACTTCTACTGTAAGTATATTTTTTGCATTTTCAAGAAAGCAAAGGCCAAAGCCCACCTGATAACTGCTGCTTAGATAAGAGTGTATTGTTATTTAATAAATGTGTTTGTGATTTTAGCCTTGTACTACACATACCTTGTATGTGTAGACTGCATGGTGAATGTTTTTAGTGTTTAACAAATCCCGTGTCTGTTCAGTGTAACACCACATAACACACATTCCTTATCTGAACTCTGTTCTGCACATGCCTGAGTTTGCTGTTTTGGTTCACTTAGCACACAGTGGTTAAGATGGTTGTCATTTAGCCAGATATTAGGAATGAATTGCCATTTTGTCATCACTCAATTAGTCAGTCTGCCATTGGCTCTGTGCTAACTGGTTTCTGTTTGGGAGTGTATTATTTTGCGCTGGGTTAGCGATGGCTAGAAGCAGTTAGCTTGGTGTGTGACAAAATAATCTCAATACAAAGGGTCCCTTACTAGCTTTTTCCTGAGCTTCCAACCGTATCTCATGGTCTTCATCAGTGAATTTAACTTATTCAGGCATCATCACATAACCCATCACATACAGTAAGTGTCACTGTGATCACATGGTAACAGGCAGATGTATATGGGGGGAGATAGTAACCCTCTGTCGTGGTCACTAATGCAGGTTGACCTGACCTGGTTCCTAACCTAGTTTATACACTGAATACAGTGCAGTATGACAACTTAAACTCAATTATACTTCCCATGTCTGTGTAGTTGGGAGTGTCAGACATCCAATGTTGTATGAACAGAACCATGTCTGCTGACCACCCTGCTATTGGCGTCCATTTTACATGTTCATTTTTACCCTTTGTTGACACCAGCCACGTCGTAAGAGCAGCACGTCAACAGCGTCCATCCACAGAACTGCTGTTTAACTGAGTTTACAGTTACAGAAAGAGAAAAAAACTGATTTGAAGCCTAAAGTGTTCCACCCCCAACCAGTGTGTAGGCAGCAGCAGTTAAAATGGAAGCATATCTGTTCCCTTCATGGATAGGTTTATAGAACTATATACTTATGGTCTTTAAATTTGCCTCACAGCACAGTGCCGTAACAGGTGTGGCCCCATCAGACGGACAACCAAAAACATGGCTGATGTGTCTGCTGTAGACAGGGTATTAGAAAGTCTGTGCACGTCACTGAATTATTCTAATCAAAAGGGTTCATCACTTGAATGAGCTCTGCTTTTAGATTAAGAGGTGTCGTGAGTGCAGAGTTTAGACTTTTGCCTTGTGATGGAATTACTGGCAAGATTCCAGGTCAACCAAGACATTAGGTCTCATTCAAGCAAACCTTATCTTATTAAGTCCAGCCTTTCATTTCTGAGGCACTTGTTGTTGGTCCGGCGGGAAATTTTGAACTGTCAATGATGCTAGATGAAATGTCAGGGGGTAACCAAAATAAGTGAGGGACAGTGAATATCCAGACCAACTTTCATGGTAATCTGGCCAGTAGTCATTTACATATCTTGCGCTGGACCAAAGTGTTGAGCAGAGTGACAGACTGACCAACATCATCATGCCAGGCCTCGCCTCTAGTGGAGCAAAAAGTAGTAATCACTGAGAGATGTTTTTGCTCTGTGTTCTGTTTGCATGACCTTTCTTGTTGTGTACCTGAACTGAGCATGTGTCTTGAGTCCTGTAGCAGTAGTTGTAGTACTGAGTGTCTCTTCTTGTCTGTTGCTCTTTCTGCTGTCTCCCTGCTGCAGAAAAGGCCGGTGGGAGGAGTCAAACCCTGCCCAAGCCACTCCCTCAGAGTCAAGCTCAACCCCCTTTTCCTCTTCCTCTGACAATATCACTTCCTCTACCACCACCACCACCATCACTTCTCCCTCTGTCCCATCTACTGATACATCCTTTACATCCACTGATGTTCCACCACTCTCTACATCCTCCACTCCCCCCGCCCCCTCTTCTGTCATCACCACCACCACTGCCACATCACTTCCCACCAAAAACATCAAGAAAAAGTTTGGCGACTTCTTTGCCTTCAAGAGGGCTCGAGCCAGCCGAGCCGCCAAGGCAGGAGGGGGAGAGGGAGGAGGAGGAGAGGGGGTGAAGGTCAAAAGGACCTCCATTGCAGACCTCATTCGACCCCTCCGCGAGGCCAAAGAAAGGGAGAGGGAGAGGGAGAGGGACAAGGAGAAAGAGAAGGGGAGAGGGGCAAGGTCAGTGGAGGATGCTAATGTTTCTAATGATACCGCCACCACAGAAGGAACCGTTGCCACCAGCCACCATCTTGCAGGTGATGCGAGGGGAACGATGGTGCCCGCCAAGACATTTACCACAATGACACCTCCCAGTGAGACAGCTCCCTCTTACCCCACTATCGCCACAATCCCTGACCTCACTATTGATACGCTGTCCAACCTGGAAGAAGAGGCGGTTCCTGTCTTGCCAGGTCGCACCCCCAGTCCTGTGGTCACTTCCCCTATAACTGAGCAGGAGAGGAGCGGTGTCCCGATGAAGGAAATGAAGCTGGAAGGAACTCCATATGGAGAGAGGAGACTGAAGGTGACCAAGAGGTCACTGAGGGAGGGCAAGAGCCAGAGTCTCATACTGCTGACGGGATTAGAGCCTGAAGACAAGGACGACACACACAGTAAGGTCAGTCTGACAATACACTGAACACACAGATCACAGTCAGATCATCTAATAGGAGAAGGGACAACCCTTGATGGGAATGAAATTCTTAAATACTGCTGAGAACCAGGCCTGACACTAGAGACAGGCATTTATTTCTAATACCCCTATTTTGTAATTCTATTTGACCATGTTTAAGTAAGACTTCTGACCTGCTCCTGTTTTATAGTTGTTGATGCTGTTTGCTGTTAAGCAACTCAACATTTCCTCCATGTTTACCTGTCATGGTAAAATCAGCACAATACCACCAGTACAACAACATGTCATACTCCCACTCTGCTGTTCTCATTTGCACTTTATAACACAAACACTTTTGTCATGGCCTATGTCCTAATTAATTTCAGTCTATTCCATTTTTCATTTTCATTAGGTGTTAAACTACTGTCAATCAAACTCAACACTTCCTGCACATAAACATTTACGATGAACATCTGCACGAATTGTTGATTTTTACTGACAATAGCTTAAAGGCCCTGCACACTTATGGTCCACCCACACAGGTAATTTGACTTATTTTGGCTAATTAAAGCTCTTCTCATTGAACAGTCAGACTGAAGTTTGCTCCCCATTAATTTCTATGCGGAACCAGGTGAGACACATTCGCTTCCGGTTGTGAATTGAACTGCCCCCTTAGCTTGGCACAGAGTTCAGTCTGATGTGATCTCTATAAACACATATCTGTATATATATCCAGAATCTGTAGGCAAGGGACAAGCTTTTGGAATCGGAGGTGTTCTGGTTTCCGTTTGTAGTCTGAGTAGTACTGACCAATCACGTTTGAGTGGGCTTTGGTTGTATGCAGGTAAACAGTCCATGTGGAGAGCAAAAACATTGGCCGAAATGCAATCTTGGAACCTATCGGCTATCGTCTGATGATAATTTAGCTTTTTATCAATCTCAGAACCCTAGAGATTAGCTTTTTACTTAAAATGTATCTGCATTTTAATCATCTTCAGAAGATAGCCGATGGGTTCAGAGATTGCTAATTGGACTGTTAACAATGACTGGCACACAGAAGTCTTGGCCTAGAGACTGTTTCGGAGCTTCCAGATCCGGATATGCGTCTTGTTCTGCCTTCTAAGATCACTGCAATAAATGTATCCCAATCATCATCCCTTATGCACAAAATCAGTTTAATAAACTGGGAAACACTGTGAAAGAGCTTTAAAGTTGTTTCTTCTCAGATCAGATCAGTTAAAAACAATTTGTCCCCACCCGAGCAAGAGTTTAAAAACCCTTGTACAACGAAAGTAATAATCTGACCAATAGTCTCTCCCTATATTTTCACTTTTCATGCAGGTCAGCTGCATGGATGAATAAATGAATATCCAGCAAAAGCCTTTACATGCAGAATGTGAGCTAATAGCAATTAAAAGACGGTCCCAACTTAACATCCTGTCACTCAGATCTTGTGCACTGTCAAGTATTATAAAACAAGTAGCAGAATTTGCTCTCTAATGACATTAAATGATGAAATGTATCAGTGGATTCATAAGAGAGCATCCGTTGTGCTCACAATGGTAATTAATTAAGGCTTCAGCAACAAAATAAGTTTTAAAGTCAGTGATGCAGCCTGTGACTGAACAGAAACAGTCGACCTTGTTATCATAGCATTTTTAAATTTAACATAACAGACGAAACCAGCAATGTTACATATGTCTGAAAGTGTCTGAAAAGAGCTAAACAGTAGAGTATGACATGACTTTGTTGTTGTACTGATGGAATTAGTGCTGTGGAAATTTATATTAAAATGAATTTACCATGTGAGCCATGATAGTACAGGAAATTCTACCTCCTCTTTTCACCCGGCCTTTACTAAGGACTGGACATTAATTGTTCATGCTGGCCACGCACAACTATTATTTGAGATTTGTCCATTATTTGAAAACCAGCTTTTATTTTAACATTGACATATCATAAATGCAGAATGATAGGTTTTGAAATTAGTCCCCCTGAGTCAAATGCTTCTTTGTGTAGCTGACAAGTCCAGGGGCGGCATTTAGGTCAAACCAGAACTAAGCCTACATTCACACTATGTGGTCTAATGATGTGTATCCATGCTAGAATTTCCAGGTCATTTTTGTAAAGATCTGCATCTACACTGAAACACCTGAACAACAAGAAAATGTCTAAATCTCTTCATCATCCTCTTTTCAGTTGGCAAACAACATAAGTGTGCTTCACAGCCAACATTTGGTAAGAGGTGGGACAGACAATCTGGTTACTCTGATTAGTTTAGCTTAGTTGGTTAAACCTCTGTTCAGTCCCCTCCTGCTTCTCTGTGATCACCTATACTGTGTTATAATACAGACCAGCTAACAATTTTGTTCTTCTCCTTTACATCTTTTCCAGTTTCTGTTGTCAGACAACTGAACAAGCATGAAATAGAGATTGCAGCTCATATTATACTTTTAACCAGTCATTCCTTGCTGCGATGCTAATCAAATCATTATTTAATGATCATGACGTGTCAATAAATTATCCTTAATTATAATATTATGGGTTGAGTGTTGGGTCTCTTTTTCTGAAAACATATTTCAAGGTTAATAACAACAGCTGTCCTGTGTGTTCGGCTATACTGACAGTGAAAATGAGACAACAGAGAAGGGTTTTCTTCTTAACTTTACTGCCACACAGCCCCTTGTCCCTCACTAGGCAGACTTACATCATTGTTTTGCAAAAGCTTATTTTATATAATTATTTTATTTTTATTATTAAAAAGCCAGAGATATTTAAAATGCAGCAGTTTGATCAGAATCTATCAGCTCCAAAGCTTTTCTGCTGGCTTTATAATGTGTTGATATTTCCATCAGTTTGGTTTACATTTATGATATCGTGGTAGGAAAAGGACAGTGTTTCTCTTTTGTGCTCATGGAATAATATATTCAGAATGTATATTATTATAACACAACTACTTCAAGAACACCACCACACCCACAGCAACAGTGTGGTCCTTGCACTAGGTAGTTATCTGTAACTGTATGTGTGTTTGTGCGTGTGTGTGAACATTTACTGTTCTAAATGTTCACGTATTGTCTTCCAGAAACACGCGTCTGAGAGCACATCTAGTTTTGAACAGAGGCTTCAGGTGATGCTGCACAGAATGGGCGTGGCCAAAACGCCACCTGCCACCAGCATGAGCCAGGTAGGATGGGTGTGGCCCACCGCTCATTTTTAACAGGTTTAGACCATGTTGGTTTGCTTCTTTTAGTTTAAAACAGATCATTCAGAAAGTGTTGCTTGTGTTTATTTATATTATAAACGGGGGCTGGCCCTGAAGTCCACGGAGGTTCCTTGATGTGTGTCTAATATGTAGCCCTTCGATCTCATTTAATCAATAATAACCCAATGTGAAACTGACACGTTATGTGGGTGTTTGGCCTGTCCTCAAGGAATTCAGGTGTACATTTAACTACAGGGGTGGCACTGTTCTCACACACCATGATGAGGTGCTGTACTCTAATCTGGGACTGACCCTTCGCCATACTGTTGTGTTAGAAAGTAATGCTAGTGTATGCCATCCCAAAGAAGACAGTGATGTGCAAAGACACATATTCATGGATATTTAAGAACACAATCAGTGTAATATCTGTTTGGTTGAATAATCACTTGATTTTGATCATATTTAGTTGTTGATAGGTCAAGTGGTAACATGGCGGGGTCGTGGGGGGACTCCAAAGACGCTGTGCCCAGGGGTCTCCTCACACCTTGAAGAATAATTCTGCTTTATTACAACTTGGGTCTCATTTTGAAAGTTTTGTTCATCATTCCTACCTGTAATAACATCTTATTCACCAATAGCTGGGAACACAGTGACATCACTAAAGAGAAGTCAGAAATGCGAGCAGTGTTGGAAATATACTAACAGGTTAGACAAATTTACTTCGAAAGAGGAAACAAAGGTGAACAGTAAACTGTCTGTTGTAAACATCCATCACAGTTTACAGACCCACTTTCTTCTTCAGCTACTACTGTATCTACTATAATAATAATAATCCCTCATTACACAGTTTTCCTGTGTAATGAGGGATTATTACCAACATTTGAGGTGTGCTCACTTTCAGTTTTACCTTCAAATGAAGTTATTTAGGTTATCAGAATAATCTGTTGGTTTGTTTCCAACCTGTGTGATCATCTGACTGCTCATGTTTCTTGACCTGTCAGGCTTTGTTGTAATGTAATGATGTCACCATGTTCCCAGATTTCAGCAATTAGCTTGATGAATGCAATGGTATCATAACTGATAGGAAGGATGGACAAAACAACATACAGGAATTATCCTTTAATCTGCCCTTTGTCCTATGGTCAGCAATTGTGTATTCTTACTTTAAGAATAGTGTCCACAGTCAAAATGTAGAATTAATTTATTTTCTCATATTGTCATAGAAGAGAAACCAGTCTATGGATTATCCAGGGATGTGTATTTTCTCTGGATTTTATATATTTGTGGCGCCTTCTTTAAGCAAGAAGGAAAAGATCAGTCATTACAAAATGCAACAGCAAGTTGTTGATCAAATGCTATGGTAGTTTAATACTGTCCAATGTGTCTGTTGTAGAATAAAGACGAGGAGTTGAGAAAGGCCAACTCTGAAGGTAAGCGTGTGTGTTTTTGTACACGGTATCTCCATCATAGCCACATCAGTTATTTTATACACTTTGGATTTGTTGGATTTTTTTCAAATAACAAATTTTACAATCTTCAGTAATTAACACTGAAAATTAAAGATACTATATGTAGCAATTTGCATGTATTAATCGCTTTGTATTTTTAATGTGTGAACGGATTATAATGTAACTTAAAAAATGAGACCTTCTCTGACTTTCTTGGTTGCCTGTAACAGCCTGTGGACTGATTTCTATGTAAAGGACTCAGGACGGATTTTCTGGGAAAATCCAAAGGATGTGACGTTTATGTGCGCTCCCGAGTGCCTTGCCTCACTTTAGCTCCAGTTCAGTTCAGCTCCCCTACAGCGCCAACAGTGTGCAACACTAACTAACGTTAGTTTAGAAGTTGTTGAGTCCACTAACAAATGACCGGTGTAGGTACCACATATGCTTGGCCTTGCAGATCTGCTGTGTAAATGTGTTACGTCATCTGTAAAAGCAGGACCCCAAGCATATCTGGTACCTACGCAGGCACCCACCACAACACAGTCCAACATAACGTCCATGTAGCTTGCTTGCTAATGCAGACGAATTGTTAGCTAGCTAATGTAGCAAAATACTGTCTTGAATGAATAACGTCATCTAATTCATCCAGACTCAGCTAACGTTTCGAAGCAACCAATGCCAGATCCATGCAGGGTAGCTAAGTTACAGCTATCTGAGTGGATATGTTAGTTGGCTAGCTTGCCAAATTACTTCACCAGCTAGCGTGATCCATGATACTAACTCATGTATGATGACAAACTTATGTTGATTTTAGCCAACAAAAATGATGTAATGGTACAAAGCAAAGGTGTGTAATGATTGCTTTCTTGCGATGCAAGGCAGGGGCGTCCAACTAGCTAACTGTAACCTAAGCTAAGCTAAGGTTAGCCAGCTAGCTGTAACTTAGCTACGCGGCATGGATCTGGCGTTGCTTGCTTCGTAACGTTAGCTGATAAAGTAATTTACAAACGGCAAGCTAGTTAGTATCATGGAGCCAATGGTCCAAATAAAATATAGGAACATTATAGATAATATTCACATGGTGAGTTGCGGTGGTGAATAGGCACATAAAGTCCACGACACGTTGTGATTGGTCAAAGTAATGTGGGAATCTTCTAATGTGACTGGCTGAATCTGACTTTGTGGGAACAAAACTAATCCTGTAAATGATAAATTAGTTCTGACCATGTCTTAATGTTTAATGACAACACTTGCAGTCGCACCTTTAGTTAAGCTCCTACTGATCTGATAACAACACTAGGCCTAAGTCTGTTTGAATAAGTCCTGCTGGTCTTTATGTGGTCAGAGTACGTTTTCTACTGTATCTCACCAAGGTTCATACAAACTGGAATTCCCCAATTCTGACCCAACCTATTTCACACAGTCCTGTTCTGTGATGAAACTAGAGATTGCTGTACTGCTGGAAGACAAAATTTCTTTTTCTTTTTCTCCTTCTTTCCAGTCTTGTTTGAGTCCTCATCACGAAAATGTGTTTGGGGGCTTACCACTTACAGCTGTGTGACTTAATTGAAATGACTTCAGTTGAGCCCAGTGTTCATATTGTATTCATTACATGTACAGCTTGGATTAAAATTGCCCCTCGGCTATACTACTATCTGCTGTCTCTGTCCCTCAGGTGCTATCCTGGACAAACCCGAACCACCTCCCACATACATGAAGCCCAGAACCATGTCCACTTCATCAGGTATTAATGTTATCTATGCCCATTTCTAGATGAAAATAATAATAATACTCCGATGACCAGAGCCAAACCAATAATGAGATGATCCTACTAACAAGTATTGTGTGTGTATCACAGCCTGATAGATCTCCTTCCTCTGTGCCATAGAGCTCCACTGTTGTCCAAAACAACAGTGTGTGTTGTCATTACCATGAACACACACACTGTAGTTAATTTACACCGTCCTGCTGCCCCAAATACTCACTAGAGCACCAAATGTGGATTAATCCGCCGCTGAAAATAGTCCCCAACAAATGCACTATTTCCTCCTGTTTAAGTAACATTTGCTAAAAACTACTGTGACCAGCTGTTTAGGAAATTACTGAGCCTTTTTTAAATATGAACCAATGGACTTAGTGCTGAGAGCCACAGACAGGGTAGGGAAGTCAGAAAGTATTGAGAGACAGACTAACACATTGTGGGTTTTATTATTTTCATGGGATTTGTAGACAATATCAAAAATATAGAATACCACCAAATTTGTCCTTTAAGTCTTAAGAGGTTTAGGGCGAAAATCCATTGACAACTGGCAATAATTCTTCTACATCAACATGTCTTTATGGTTTCCATAAATGCTGTACTACAGTTGAACATAAAGGACATGTATTAAAAGAATAGTGCTCTATTCTGTGTTTTAACATGTTCCACATACAGTGTTATAATGTACAACAGGTAAACCTACAAAACATTGTTGTCCTAGAACTAGAAGCAAAGCAAGTGTGACACAGGAAAGAGCCAATGAGATCATCAACATGGCCTCTGGGCCTGTGACATCAGAACACAGGAGGGCCTCTGCTGCGCTGCCATGGTTTCTGTGTTTTAGTCTACATCTGCCTGAACATCTGTCCAACCTGGAGTCACTGATTGGACCAACCTGCATCATTCCCAGCGAGTGTCTACTAGTGATTTACTGTCTCTCTCGCCCTCTTTTTCCAGCAGACCCCAGGCATCCTACGAGACCACTGAACACCATCCAACTGGACCCTCCCCTTTACCCGAAGCCCGCCATCCCTGAGCGCCCCATTGGCCCCCTGCCACCCAAACCTGCCATCGCAACCAAGCCCCCCCTCCCCACCCCTACTGCTCCTGCGGGAGGAGGAGCCCGTCCCTCCTCTGCTCCTCCTTCCAGCAGCTCAGCAGAGAGAGTCCAGCTCAGAGCACACACTCGTGATGGCGGGCCAGGGGAGGCTACAGCACAGGTAACACAGCAGTCACTGAGAAAACTCCTTCATTGCTCCTGGGATAATAATGTAAGATAATTCAAATGTAAGGCTTTACACCCAGTGGCAAAGCTGTCAGCTCATTTCTTTTTTAATATCTACCTCACAGTTTGTTTTGAAAGAATAACAACACCGAGAAAAACGTTTCAAACATCACGAATATGTGAGAATGTAAAAAACATCACAGATTTGTTGTATCTTTTCTAATCTCATATAATGTAAGATATTCCTGATCCACTGCATATGAGATGGAGGAGTTGCGTCTTTCCATTTCGGTAGGATCAGATGACAAGCAAGCAGCATACAAAATGCTAAGAAGTCACACTGGAGCTTGTTCAAAGAATAGATATCAGAGGGAACTCCAAAAAGAGCTATAATAGGGCAGGGGCCTATAGACACTTCAAGGACCTTTGAAAGTGTCTTAAACACAGATAATAGAGAATAAAATGTCAGCTTGGAGCAGTTCCAAAATGTATGTAGATATGAAGATGGGATCATTTTACAACGGTTACACACTGGATCTACGTCTGATTTAATTGAGAGTCTATGCCATCCATAGTGCTTCCATATTCTAAGTGTTGTTTTGACCAGGATGTTTTTTGTGTACGGGACAGTGTTTGAGGCCATAGATGCATGGACTAATGCAGACAGTGAGGAGGGAGCACAAAATCTTGCTTCAAGACTGCACCACAAGGGGGCATGGGCACCTGGATCCTGGTATAGCCAATGGAGAATAGGGCGAATATTAGCTGCCCAGTAGTACAGCTGAAACAGCATGATTATCACATGTAAATCCCTCAGGTGTTTGAATCTTTGTGATCAGTCATGAGGCAGCTGCCTGCCTAAGCTGGTAGGCAAGAATCCTAATTTGTAATATGTATGTTGGGATCTCAAGAGCATTTTCTCAGCTGCAGTAGATGATAAAGTTTCAAATAAATTTTTCTCAAGTAGTAATTCCTTCAGTAGGTCAGATGAGGGGGAGTTTGCATATTTTAACTCTAACTGTGAAATGCAGTCTGTTATGTCTCACATTCTTTGGATTTTTTTGTTATGAGGTGTATAGGAAATTACTTGACCTCTTAGGTAAGCTTGGAGTGATTCCCAAAGGGTACTGCATGAGACATCTGGGGTAGAGTTAACCTCAATAAAAAAAATCCATTTGGTGAGCCACAAACTGTACAAATTCCTCCTGAGATAAAGCAACAGTGCTGAGTCTCCAGCGAGGTCTAGGAGTATTATGTGCAAACCTAAAGGTGGCTGTGAGGGGGGAGTGGTCTGATATCACTATGGCATTGTATGTGCAGGTCTCAGCTAAAGCAAGTAACTTGCCATCAACTAAAAATAATCAGTCCAAGAGAATGTCTGATGTCCTGGAGAGAAAAAGGAGTAGACCTGCACAGTAGGGTTCAAGCATCGCCATAAGTCTGATACGGCACAGTCCTTAAGAAAAGTATTGATTACTTGGGCTAATTGATTACTAAGTTTGGAAGCATTGGTTGAAGACTGGTCCAATATTGGATCTAGGCAGCAATTAAAATTGCCACCTAAAATTAAATAGTAGGAGTCTATGTTGGGTAGACTAAATAACAGGTTGGAGAACCTACTATTTAGTCGGGTTGTGCTGCCCAGCGTTTACGTATCTTCATATGATCTGACTTTTTCAGATGTGTCTCCTGTAAAATGTCACTTTTACTCCAAAGTTATCAAGGTGTGAGAGAACCTTATTCAGCTTAGTGGGTTTCCCCAGCCCCCAAACGTTCCAACTGGCGAATGTTATAGCTGTTCCTGTGGGATTTTGTATTCTACTGGAAGGGGCCATACAGCAGAGTCAGTTTGTAACATCTCCTATCACGTGCAAATGGTTTAACTCCCACCGGAGTACTCTGACAAGTCGTCTCAAGATAAATACTTTGTTGTGAAACATAAAGAAAAAGAAAAAGAAACAAAGTTAAGCAAAAGCAAAAGAAAACACAAACATCACCCACCCTTACACCTCCTCAACTTAGGTATATACAAAATCCATCAGAGCAATCGTAACACTCAAAAGTGGTGAAGCTAAGGTCTATTACGTATGACAATTAAGGTCTGTCAAGTACATTGAGAGTAATAATAATAAAAGATAGAATATAGTGAGATATCATTACGACATCCTAAACATCGAAAACTGCATAGGCCAAATTAGAACCGACACTCCAGTTGGTCTTCCACATCCTGGGAACGAATCCAGACCATTCCAAACAACATCCACATAGTGGGGCCATAAAAGGAAGAGCATATGAAGGAGGGGTATGCAAACAATGTTACTCTAACTGGTGATTATGTAGTTAGTTGCATTTTGGAGAGCCCCTCCCCATCCATCAAAGCCAGCGGCAGAGTAGGGTGTCCTTTAACGTTACATGGAATATGTAGATTTAGGCTAGATTAGTAGAACAAAGGAAAATCAGCCATCAAAGTTGTCAGTGTGTAATATCTATACATAACACTGGTCCTAACAAGCTAGCAAAGAGCAAAACAGCAGAAAGCATGTGTGTAGCAAAATATGAACACAGTCCCACACACAAATCATCTAATAATGCAGTTTGTTTAGAAAAGAGCTGAAAGTTCATCGTGATGTTCCGTTCATTTTTGTAGAAGTTACAGCTAAATCCCCTCAAGAATAGATTCAACTTTGCTGTCATTGCACACAGGGAGGCCCAATACAACAAAATACAGTTTAGCATGCAACCACCATAATGCAAAATGAATGTGTAATGAAAAATTGGTAATTTAGTTGAATATACTTCACATCTTTCCCATCATGTATATGTAAAATACCTTTAGATGTAAGAAAAAAAGAGCGTCATGCCATAGTGATCAGCTTGGGCTTGGAGACTACAAAATAAATGAAAAAATGGACATTCCAAAAGACACAATGAAGGAGCAGGGAAGCAATAACCCATACTAGGGACTAAAAGTCAGGGTATCTCGGCCTCTGCTACTTATAATACAAATATTAAACCCTTGACTACCGCTCTTTTAATAAACACAGATTAATGACTGAAATCAAATTTGAAAAAAAACTCACCAGCTCCTTATGATATTTGATGATATTTACAGTAGGATTATGCAACTCTCGGTGGTATGATACACAGAGTGGAGCCCTCTGTTGCAGCACAGTATTGGCAATACATTCTGATAAACAGTCAATACAATGATCAATGTTTTAGTGAGTCTATTTCATGAGTGGGACTTTAGTTTAACTGTCTTATGATGGTCTAATTGATCTTTTCCAATCATGGGACACACAATAAATACTTGTTTCCTCAAACATTTTGTGATGATATGATTCAGTATAATCAAATACACTCAGCTGCCAGTTTACCATAGGTATTAATTCAAACATAGTTTCACCCCATTTATATCAATAAGGGTTAGCTATATATTAGAAACACCTCTCACACAAAACATTATACAATTCAGCATCAACACAAATTCCATCCTCCAAAACGACCCTAAAGCTGAATTGAACTACTGGATTTGACTGCATTCGTTTTACTTAGATGGAGCTAATGAATACATTATTGAATATCACCACAAACCTCTGCCTATTTATAACCCAGTCATGATATAGCAGTCATATTGTTGGTGTCACGTCCCACTGAGCACCCTCTGATCTTCATCCGTAGAATGGGTGCCAGGAGGGTCCCCGGGGTGCAGCCACAGCTCCATCCCCCAGGAAAGAGCTGCTTCCTCCAGTCCCGTCTCCATGGAGGGGTCCCAGCACACAGGATCGCGCTGGGAAAGCACAATCAGTGGCCGACGGTACGTGTGACGGATCTCATTAAAACCAAATCATTCATCCAAATTAGGGGTGGGCTGATATATGATATATCAGTCAGTGTGGTGTGGATCTGTGGGAGACTGTCAGCTGTTGACTCTTTGTGTATCAGAGGCTCTTGGTAGTGTGTACCCTCCCCATGCTAACAGCCCCACGCATATGGGCACCACGTGAGGGTCTTCAGAGTCACATGAATCAAGGTGTGAAATGCTGAGAAAACAATTAGGAAGAGACGAAATTGTAAGGATAGATAGATGTATGTTTTACTTAGTAAGGTTGCATTCAGTTAGGTTTTCTTACATTTACATGTAACATTTAAATGTACATTCACATAACATTATTCACAATAATGTTATAATATGATCTGAAAAATATACGATCCATCATTTCAGGGTTCCCTCTCGCTGTTTGTCTGTCTCTCTTGTACACTCTCTTCAGTTTGTACAGAAGATAGATTTACTCATAGTGAAATCGACATTGACAAGCTAAAGATCCAAAAAGTTGATTTAAAACCCTGTGTGTGTGTGTGTGTGTCTGTGTGTGTGTGTGTCTGTGTGCATTTGCATACTTTCAGAGAGTCTTCCTAAGCCACGCCAACACATGAAGCCCCTTCCACAACGCAGAGCTGTGTCCGTCCACGAGGACACTCTGGCCATGACACAAGGTGAGACTTTGCCGAAGTGTTTAATGAAGACATAAAAAAACGAAATTTCTAAATAACACTGAATACCAAGAATACATTGAATACTGAGAATCGATTCAACCCAGTCAGATACACAGCAAACCAATCAGACATACTAACTATTTGGACTTGTGACCCCTTCATTCTCCAACAAACACAGATGTTTTGTCATGGTGTGGACTCTTTGTTGTTTTCTAGTTTGGTCTTCTCTCATGTTCCCAGTGTGTTCCCGCCCCATGTCTCCGCCCTGAGTTTTTTCACCTGTGTTCAGTTACCCACCTGTGTTTGGTTCCCTCATTAGTCTCTCTCCTATATATGCCTGTGTTTCCCTTTGTGCCCTGTCGGATCATTGTCGTGTGTTATGTGCTCCATGGCGCGTGTGTCTTATGTATCCTGTGTTCCATAAGGAAATAAACCATTTTTTTGAGTTACCTCTGGCTGTCTTGTCTGCGCTTGGGTCCTCCACTTACCTTCACCCGCTCGTAACATGTTTGTTTGGTGTGCCATGGCTGCCTGTCCTTGTTTGGAGATGTTTGGTCAGATTCGACGTGTTCAATCCATGTTTTTCCATGTTTGATGAAGTTTGGTCAAACGGACAGTACGTATATAGTTCTCATATCCATAGCAACGCAGCACATGCATGTCCAGTATTAGTGGTAAACTCACTGGAAAAATGTAATACTCCTCCTCTGGTGCGACTTGAGAAAAGATTACAAAACCAGATCTGTCTTCATTTTCATGTTAACGACAAAGATGAAAAGCTCCCTTGTGTTGTCTTCTTAACAACCACTGCTTGCTCCAGATTTTCTTCCGATATTTGAAGTGTTTGAAGATGTCTTGCCACGTTTAAACACAATAGTATAGTGTGTATTAGTGTTTCTAAATTACAGTAGTTGTCCTCTTCACTCTCCATTTTGAGGTCATTTTTGAAATCAACTGTTTGACCACTTTGGTTAGCTGTTTTGTTTGGATTTGTTTGATCAGTGTGCCATGGGCAGTTAGACATTCTGACACAGTCTTAAGGCCTGTTCAGACCAAAGATTCACGACGAGATGAAACTGTTTTAGAACGTTGCAGGGAAAAGTTGCAGCAGTGTGAACTGGCCCGTCTCAGTGCGACTCAGCTTGTCAAATCGCCAGCGGCTGGTTTTAGAACAGCCAATCAGCTCGTAGCGAAGTCAGCAGGTCATCTCGACTCTCATTTTTTTTGTTTTCGCCGTTTCATCAACACTAGAAATGCAACTGTAGTAAGTAACTCACTATCACTATCCTCATTCATATTTTAAGATGCTACAAATTATATGCAGCCACAAAAGAAGCCTGAAAAGCCGGCAGATAGAACAGAAGTACAGAGAGTTGTTGCCCTGGAAACGATACACCGTCTCGTCTGGTCACATTGGTGTAAACTGGCAGGTTTTAGAACGTTGCAGACCGGTGCATTGCAAGTAGTTGGAAGTTTCAACTCATGTCGTCTTGAATCTTTGACCCTCGAGTGTGGCCCGAACAGCTCCAAACATGTGGTCGGACAACACATCACATGAACTAGTTAATTTCGAGCACACCCCGCAGTTGTTAAGGTGCATTAATAATTTTTTGGCCACTGGAGTGCAGAAAAACTCTAAAACAAGATTTTACTTTTCTTTAGTAAATACATCAATACTGATTATTACAGCTTTGAGTGTCAGGCTGTGTCTTCTAATGTTTGTCTGGCATTTAGAGTTTGTTTTCACACACAGTGATTATTCAAGATGAGCTCTTGATCTCCAAAAAAGTCTCAAGCCCCACCATCTGTCTCCATCTCTCTCAGAGCTGAAGGCAGTGCTACAGAGGTCGCCCATCCGTTTCCGGGGCAACAGAGGGGACCTGCCCACCTGCACTGAAGATCCATCTAGTGGGGAGGAAGCACAAAGAGCTCCGACAGGTGAGACCGGCGTTTATCAGTCATTCTCATAACTTACTTTCAATTCAGTTCATTTTTATTTATATAGCACCATATCATAACAAAGTTATCTCAGGGCACTTTTTCACACAGAGCAGGTGTAGACTGTACTCTTTGACGATGTCTTGCTACTTACCTCTTTCTAGTTTTCTTATTCTTTGATTCATTGTTTTTCTTTCTGTCTGAAAACATATTCTTCCATCTGTCTGTATGTTCTTCATCCACCCAGCTAGTGACACACGGAAACAGACAGCTGAAGAAAAGAAGGAGGCTGTCCAGAAGGAGGAGCTGAAGGCAGAGAGAGATAGGACGGGCTGTGGAGGGATGGTAGCTGAAACCAAGCACCCCTCTCCAGGAGAGGAGGAAGCCCCATGCTCCATATGTCCCTCCTCTACAGCTCAGGCTCAACAAGAAACATCAGCACCCCCACTCTTCAGTCCAGCTGTAGCCCTCGACAAAGCGCTATCCATCCTGGAGAGGCCTCCAGTGCTAACCCAAACCATGGAAAAGCCTCCTTTAACCTCCAAATGCCAGAAAAAGAGCCCCAGCACAGCCCCAGCATTGCCCCAAACTCTAGAAAAACCGTTGGTGTCCCCACCACACCAAGAAAAGACCCCCAGCACAATCCCAGCTGCATCTGAATCCCCGGAAAACCCCCAAGTGAGTCCTCTGTCCCACAAGGAGAAGGGCCCCGGCACAGTACCAGCCACAGTGGATCTGAGAAACAGCACACAGGAGAGAGGAGAGGCGGGCTCTCAACAGCACACAACAAAGGCAGAGCCAGCAGACCAAAGAACTGAGTCCTCTCTGTCTGAATAACACACACAGACTGACTTACCTGAGACACACCTGGGTGAGAGAGGAGGGAAGGGTCTGTGACATCACTGAGATCAGGAACCGGGAGGGTATGCAGGTCTGAGAGTAGCTGAATGTTTCCCCCTCCTGTAGAAAACTGCTGCTGTGTCCCACGTCAGGGGTGTTCTCTTCTGAGAACTAAATGTTATTTAGCACTCACAGCTGGTGCATATTTTTATTGCTAGCTTACAGCTAACATCTGTGCAGCTGGTATTATTGGTTATTTGGGGTGAATAAACACAAATTGCACAAATGGTCCAGTGGTCAAATTCATGTGAATAACGTGCCCAGAACAACTGAACACACTTCATCTGCTGGCCATAACCTGTTTGAGGGCAACAAAAAAATAAACTGAAAATAAACTTTTAGTTTCTGTTGTAGCTTGAGGCTTGCATTCATTCTATGAATGTGACCTCTGGGTTGCTTTTGCAGTCCGTGCTTATTTATCCCAAATGGCAAATGCACAGATGTTAGCTGTAGCTAGCTTGGCAACATACACACTGGCCGTGTGTCTGCGTAGTGAGTCTGTGTGTGTTGACAGCTCCAAGCCCCATTCTGTTATTTTGCTCCGGACTCACTATTTTCTCATCTCCGGACATTGATGAACTGGAGTCACCATGCTGCAGGATAAGCAGTCATTTTTCGCTCATGTTCGTTGAAACATGTTTAACTCATTTAACTCTCGCCTCAATTGGAACCACCCAGGGCCAATCTGCGTCCATTTGCATCTTTGCATTGAGTAATATGCAACTGTGCCGCCTCTAAAGTTTACTTTGCATTCAGTCTGAACACACTTTTGAGACTCAGTGTCAGCTGAGCCCTTCCAAAGAGGCTGAGTGTGAAATGGGACACAGCCAGCATTAGCTAAATGAGTAAACTGACAAGAGCATCAACTGGGTTTCTTTATTGTATGCTCTCCACAAAAGGATGGCTCATTATTAACACGTGTGTGAGTGTAGTTCAACACATTTGTATCACCTGCTTATATGTACGTGTTATCATTATGCTTTGAAAGGGGTTTTCAAGGCCCAGGCTGTAGTTCATGGTCAGAAGATGCTGATAAGTAGATCATCTGCATCTTCTCACTTTGCCTTCTTGATTTTTTTTTGATTTTTATTTTTTTATTCAATTCCAGAAGATGACAAGGTTTCAGCTACATTGATGTATTTCATTGTGACTTAGATTTAAGATTAACATTAAGCTCATTTGCTCCCTTTAATTTTTCAATTGGGGATTTTTGGTAAATGTTTAAATCCTAATGACTCAAATGTTGATTGCACAATGTTTTAAATCCTGCTTTTAATCCCCTCCAAATCCTCTACTTATATGTTTGTCATTAGCCTGATATTCAGATTGAATTACCATTTTGTTGCTCAGTCTGACACTGGCCTCTGTTAGCTGTTTAGGAGGGAGGTGTTTTGCCCCAAACCAATCACTGTGACATCCATCCACTCAGTGTCCTTTCTCAGTGGACAGAGGCTGTGTTAGCGTCAGCAAGTATCAGTTAGGTTGTATCACGTCAAACCAAGTCATCTGCTTTGCAACATGTCAAGCATTTAACTTCTTAATATTACTAGGAGGAGGAGAGCACAAGACCTTTTTAATCACTCAGTAGAATTTCACATGTGGGTGGCAACATAGAGGTTTGGAACTAGGCTAAGATTAAGCTACATAAAGCTTAAGGTTTTGCCTTAATTTTATGTTTCTAGATGTTTTAAACGATACCTCCCTACAAATTCCGCTCTTACTACAGAGAGGTGAGGTGGCTCCCAACATCTATATATAACATATATATATATATATCAATAAAACCCATTTTCTGGTTATTTTCTCACAATTTCTATACATTGAAAATGATGTCAAATCCATTTCATTTACACTATAAGTCAGATCATGCCATCAATGTGGGAAAAATGTTCCAAATTTTTTTTTCTAAGAGTGTTTTTTTTTTTTTACCTTGTTAAGTTGTTTTCACATTAAGCCTTTTAGAATCTCCAGATTAACACACGGGACACAAGCTCTGCATGTTTCTGTGGAATCACATCAGTGTGTGACATTCAAATCAATTCAGGTTCAGTCATTCCATTAGGCAACCAGACAACGTAATCAACAACCATCATATCACAGGAGGACCAGATAAGATCCTAATAAAAGACCAACATATGATCAGGTATTGTGTGAGATAACAACACGAGTGTATTAAGTCTCTCAAACTCTCAGGGTGGTGTGGAGAAGGGTGTGTGTTTTTGTAAGTTCAGCTCCCTGTGCTGTCAGCGACCTGAGCCTCCATCTCATCCTGGGGGAGAATTTATTTTCTACCGTCATGTTTATCTTTGCCTTGCACGCACAGAATATGTACAAAATGACATAAAGCAAACAAAAACAAAGTTATGAACAGAGTGTAAATCCATACCTATACTTGTTAATAATTATTAAAATGATGAGTTGTGTCATAATTTTGTACTCTCGTTTTTATTTGAGGTCTGTTTAATGTCTTCCGTCTCTATGGAGGAGCTGTCAAGTCTGAGAAAATAATCCTGATGATGCCACAGTGATGTGAGCATAACAAAAAGCCCACATTGCAAACTGGGCATGTGAAGTCTGAACATTGTTAAATGTCGTTCCAGTGTTTTTAGAGCTTGACCCATACTAGAGACTAAAAGTCAGAATATCTCTGCCTCTGTTGCAATTTTTTTTAATGTGCCAACTTTGTGGAAATGTAATACTAAATCGTAGGCGTGGGACTTTAAAGATATTTTATTAGCTCACATTAATAATTTCCCCTGCAGTCCAAAAAAAACCCCAAAAGAATCCTTGAGAAAACAATATCAAACACAAAATCATACACAATAATGACAAGATAGGTCATTATCTCCAGCTACTGGAGAATAAACTTTGAGAAATTACCAGTGATCTTAAGTACTTCACCGATACTGAGTTTTTACTGGGAATCACAATTAGCTCATTGCTAACAAAACAGAGACACCAGGATTTTCAAAAAATCGTTTAATCATCATATTCAGAGCACACTTCATATACATTAATATTTACATCCACGTGTACAGTCACACTAGATGCTAACCATCAAACTTGCAGACATACAGTATGATGCTACTGTAGGAACATTAGAGAACATTAACCACTACCTATTTTACATCAGCGATACCATGGGGATCATTAATACATCATTAATAAACTTTGTTCCTCACTTATTCTTTGGTAACTGCTCAGTATTTGTGTCCCTTATTGTTAAGTGTTACCCAGACTGTCATGATAAATAAACAGAACAAAGAAAATACAACTTACCAAAGGTTTCCAATGACTGTATATAAGCGTATATAACAAGACTGCATCATTTTACAGTAATAGAAGTCAAAAAGTAAGAATCTGAAACACACTGATACGACTGTTTGGTTTTTTTGTAGTTGTAGTTGTTGAATCTTAATATTCTAAAAGAGGACACTCTGACATAATGCTGAAGGAGAATGCAGTGATCATAAATTAATGATCTAATTCGGATTTGGTTTTGGATTTCTGCCTCGGGTTCTGACACAGGTTGGGAGAGGTTAGGTGGTTACAGTGTATTCTTTGGTATAATAAGTAGATCTGGGATAAGACACAGATTTGTACTGCCCCGCAACACAAATGACCATGTTGAAATACTGTGTGTGGGTTCTGGGTTTGTTTGATTATTATTGTGAACTCAACACTAGCAAGGTTCTGAGATTATAGGCCTGACAACAACTGATCAGAATATTTTGACAAAATAAATATCATTCTAACTCGTCATTACGTGACCTAAGTATGGAGTTTCAGTCCCTTGATAATAGTCATATATGGCTTACATGAGGACAACTGAACCAACTCCATGACAACAGTAAATTCCATCTCCTGAGGAAGACAGTAAGATGTGGTTGAAAGCTTTAAAAAGCTGCTAAGTGGAGCTTAAGTTATGATTATTATGTCAAACTACTGTTTCCAAAATGAAAATGTTAACATCTACAATTCCATGACAACTGGGCAACTCCATTTGCTGAGGAAGATAACGTAAAATGATCCAAAGTTTCAGAACAGCTACTAAATGGAACCTTTTTCTGAGTTCCCTCATATTCCCCACTGGGATCATTAAAGTTCCAGTTTTTTAGTTTGTTGTGTCAAAGAGCAGCCAGGCAGCTCCCAGCTGGTGGATCAGAGATCATGTGCTGTGGAGGAGGACTGTTAAATACAGTAGGATGATAATGAAAGACAAGATGGCTGCAGGTCTGGGACACAGTCTAGAGTTAGTTATACACTCTGAACTGTTACGTCAGGCTGCCCTGGGACTTCAACTAGACTTAGTCACTCGCTATTATCTGGCTTTGATATGACATATATTGCAGTTTGATTGCATATTGAAGGTATGTGCAGGTTTAAACATCCAAACATAACACTCAGTAAAGTATTCTAATGTTTTCTGGAATGTGAAATTAATGACAAAAAAAAGAAGCTAACCAAACCAGCATGACTGAACGTGGCTTATGAAAGCTGTAAAATATTGAAAACATTTAGCAAAACAAAACAGAACAGAAGAAAAAACAGGAAAAACAAACAAATCAAAACAAAATAAAACCAAAATAGATAAATAAATGGAATAGAAAAAGAGTTAGCCTTTGTCACACTGTTCACCTTCCTAAAGTCAACACAAAATCTGTCTTCTCTCCCTTTCTGAGCAGCTAACACAACTCCAAGCACTATCAGTAGGTTCAATAACTCCAATTTAGAACATCTGCTCTACCTCCTTCTGGATTACTTGCTTCTTATAGGATGGAAACTGATGTGGATGTTGTTTTATGAGATCTCTTTATGGAATCTACAGCGCTACCAGTGCAACCAGGAATGACCCAAAACATCGGCATCTGGCTTTCCTGCAATGACCAAGGGTTGTTGGCAAATCAGCTTGAGCCTAAGTATTGTACATGTTGGCACTCACTATATCTGGGGGAGAATGACCAGAATCAAACTCTCACTTCAGCCCCCTGTAGCACACCGCAGTCTCATAATCTTCATACATCTTCTCAAGCTTCATTTTCGTTTTAGCTCGGCATTCAGAGGTACTAAGAACATAATTCACCTCCCCAACACGCTTCAACAGTCTGTATGGACCCGTAAACCCTACCTCACCTTCATGCAAGCCTTAGCCCCAGCTGTGTTTTATCTCAGTGCAACCTAACTTGAAAAGGAAAGTACACATAGTCAAGAATATCCCCTGAAGACTGATCCCCGAAAGACTGAGTTTGGAGAGTCTCGAATGCCAAACAACATCCTTCATAAAGTAACCAACAGGACTCTCCTGAGCCTCCTTGGCAGAAGTCACAACTTTTAAAGACCAAGGACTGCCTATTTAAAGGAATCTCCTCAGACCTGTTAAGGGGTCTGCTAATGCCTCTGAGTCAGCAATTTGAATCTTATAGTCTTTATCCACAACACTGGCCTCATCTACTGGAGTCGTATCCAAAGGAACATCTGCCAGCTGTGAAATAGGCTCTTGGGTTTCTATTGTAACCTCTGGATCCTCTAACTCAGAAAAGACTGTGTGCTAGATCAACAGATGTTTCTTCAGGACCTGCATTTTCAACCTCTATTACAGTCCCTTCCTGTTCTTGGGCTGCTTTCTTGGTCTGTGCACAAGTTACCAAACATGCAGGGAAAACCTCTGGATATTCAATCTCCGAGTCATGGACTTCAGAATCTTCTCCTGTATATGTTCTGTTTCATTGGGAACAACCCTATGTGCTAGCTATATAATTTCCTATCACCAGGTCAATGCTATGGAAAGGGAGGTCCTGCACTTCTGCTATATCTAGATATCCTGACACCAGTTTGTATGTTAATTTTTTAACACGCAGGCCATCTGCCACTGTAGCAATAGTGCCTTGTGAAAGGAAACCTTCATAACCTGGATGATCATCATTAACATTTTGATCCTCACTGAAGCAGACCTCGTCATCTTTCAGTTCCCCATGCACTAGTTCAGTGTTCCTGCAATCATGAAGGGCTAGATTGACCGGGTGCTCACACTGGACTTTGCCTACTATCAAGAGATGTGATACAGCTAGGGAATATTCAAAAAAGCCATGCTGGCCTTCACCACTGGCTCTCATGAGTCCAAGTTCAGTTTTTACTGTCATCCAACCTTGAAGATGGAAGCCAGTGCTACAGGGACAAGGATGCTACAGAACATAGAACCAGGTTGGGTTAAACTGATGTTATGCTGGTTTGGCATAGGTCTGCTGGAACAAGCACCAACGTTAGCTAATATGTGTCAGCTAACTATGGTTAGTTTCTATGTGAAAAAACAATGGCAGAGAGAAACAAACTTAACTTGAGGTTTGAGAGTTCAATTCAATTCAACTCAGTTTTATTTATATAGCGCCATATCATAACAAAGTTATCTCAGGGCACTTTTTCATATAGAGCAGGTCTAGACCGACTCTTTATGTTTACAGAGACCCAACAATTCCCACCATGAGCAGCACTAAGTGACAGTGGCAAGGAAAAACTCCCTTTTAACAGGCAGATAATACTAATAGCAATATAATAATAGTAATACTAATAATAAGACCAATAACAACAATAGCAGCAGCGGCCGCTGAGCAGGAACACGGGGCCAGCAGGTGGCTCGTAACCACAGATCCAGACTCCGCAGCTCTGCAACCACAGATCCAGACTCCGCAGCTCCGCAACCACAGATCCAGACTCCACAGCTCCGTCAACCACAGATCCAGACTCCGCAGCTCCGCAACCACAGATCCAGACTCCGCAGCTCCGCAACCACAGATCCAGACTCCACAGCTCCGCAACCACAGATCTAGACTCCACAGCTCTGTAGGCAGAAACACTCGGAGTCCCAGGTGATCTCGTGGAAGCCATTGCCATAGGTGAGCAGTGCCAGAGACTTCAGAGTGGATGTCGGGTTCAAGAAGAGTGACGTTCTCTGCTTAGTTTGCAGATCAAATGTAAATCATGCTCTCATTGCCCCCTCCCCTCAAACCCCTCCCCTTCATGCCAAAACGGGGACAGATGATCGAACTGAAAACCACTTTCACTGAAAAGAAACTATCACTGAAAAAAGAGTAACATGAAGAAAAAGCAGAAGATTGTCATTGAAAAACACATTGGTATGCAAAAGATATATAAAAAAAATATTGTAAGTGTATGGTCAAAAAATTATCAAATGGTTTGCATTCATTCTTTATTGGATTTTTTTTAATGCCTTTGCTTTATTTTTCAGTGAAACAATTTTCAATGCCACTACTTGTTTTTCTAATGTTTCCTTTTTCAGTTCAGCTTTTGTTTTCAATGCCAAATTTTGTTTTCAATGTCAAAATCTAAATTCACTCTCCTGGCCCCATACAGAACTTGCCAAATTAGCACAATACCTGCATCAAAAATAAGACATGGGACAACTCTGTTGTTTAAATACATTTAATGTATATTACAGTCCACAATAGAGTTGGCAGCTATTCAATAACAATATAAAGGAGTATACATTTAATATATAATGTGTTTCTGATTATAGACTCTTTCGTTGCATAAGAATATTTCATTGTCACTCTAGAATTATAACTTATCTGTCTGCAGTTTCACATTTAACTTCTAAAAATAAAATATCTGAAGGGCATTATGAAAAACAACAGGCATCTGTATGTGTATATCTAAGTGTGTCTATCTAGGAAGGAGCATGACTTAAAGGATCATACTGATGCTTTGTTAATATTTTGCCATTTACAGATCACATCACATGATTATTGGCCATTTTCTAAAGCATATCATCAGTTTTAGACTGATTCTCCACCTTCCAGACAGCCATTAGTTTCAAGTCATTACATTATAATATGAAAATCAACTTGTATAGAAATGAATCTGGCTGCCAATACTTTACCTTATTGATTTTTGAACTGTAAGCAGGAACTGTAAGTCTCTCTGTTGGTGCGTTCAAGGACACTCCGATATTTGAAGTTTGAGAGTGGCCTGCTCATCAATGGGAACCTTTTCCATATTCTCGTTCATGAGTGTTTGTTGAGCTTCAAAACACTGAGCTCAGCCAATTGCAAGGGGTGTATCTTTTAAGTAACATTTGAAAAAGTGTAATATTTTGGACAAAAGAAATCATCAATCAAGAAATCTATGCTTCGAAAGATAATGAAGGGATACTACTACATACTACACAGTCTACTCCGCCTCCACAAGACCGGCCACTGTCAGTATCCACAGTGGATGTGAAAAGAATCCTGCTGAAAGTGAATATGAGAAAAAAAGCTGCTGGGCCTGATAACATCCCTGGCTGTGTACTAAGAACATGTGCCAATCAGCTAGTTGATGTCATTACTGACATTTTTAACATGTCACTGTCACAGGAGGTTGTTCCCACAGGGATGATGGTGGTTGTCTTGAAGCATCAAGACAACCGCCATCATCCCTGTACCAAAAAAAAGTCTGCAGTGTCTACTCTGAACAACTACTGCTCTGTGTACATTCTGATGAAGTACTTTGACAAACTGGTTCTCTAGCATCAAAAACAATATCCCAGCCAGCCTGGACCCTCACCAGTTTGCATACAGAATCAACAGATCATCAGAGGATACCATCTCCACTGCCCTCCACTCAGTCTTTACAAGCCTTGAAAATAACAACACTTACATCAGAATGCTGTTGATTTCAGCTCAGAATTCCACACAGTCTCCTGATGAAATGTACCACTCTGGGCTTGAGTACTACACTGTGAAACTGGATATTGGACTTTCTCACAAACAGACCTCAGACAGTTCAGATAGGCGGTCACACTTCCTCCACTCTAGTGCTCAACACTGGAGCCCCCCAGGGCTGTGTGCTCAGTCCCCTCCTGTTCACGCTGTACACCCACGACCGCAATCCCCGACATGGAAGAGAACTCTGTTGTGAAGTTTACCATCATCGGCATTCAGAACATTTAAAAACAACAAACGTTGATCCAAGTGCTTTACAGAGAGATTCAATTGTGGGATTATTCGACTGATGATTACAATCAAACAAAATCACAGGAACACACAGACACAGAGGATATAAGCATAAAATATCTTGATAAAATCATCAGCACAAACAGCTTTGCCCAAACAACAAATAAAGAGTGTGGTCAGGCATGTCTTCATGATGACAATTAAGAGGCTAAAGAAAAGAGGTGGATCTTTAGACAGGTTTTAAAGGTATCAATGGAGGGGGAAGATCTAATTGTTAGAGGCACAATTATGGCCAACAGCTGAAAATGCTTGATCACCTTTGGCTTTTAACTGGGTGCGGGGAATGAAGAGCAGTGATTGGTCACCAGATCTGAGGGGTTGGGAGGTGGAATAGGGGATGAGCAGTTCAGAGATGTAAGCTGGTGCCAGTCCATGCAGTGATTTAAAAACAAAAAAAAGAATCTTAAAATCAATTTTCTACTTCACTGGTAACCAGCGAGAGAAAATAAAACCGTGAACTACAGTCTCCAAATCTATAACAAATAGGAATGATTTTAATGTTGCAAGTAATCTAAGATGGAAGAAGCCAGTGCTGACGACTGAGTTGATTTGTGTATCAAATTTTAAGCCAGAATCAAATACAACACAGAGATTTCTTGCACGGGACTTTACATTCAATAACAGAGGCCTGAGGACACTGATTGTAGTTGTGGAGTTGTCTGCAGGGCTGAAGATTAGGACCTCAGTTTTATTCTGGTTTAGTTGAAGGAAGCTTTTTGCCGTCCAGGATTTTACATCCTCAACGCAATTTAGAAGGGAGTTAACACTGCATAGATCACAAGTTTCAGCGGGAGGTACAGCTGGGTGTTGTGCTGGGACTCTGTGCTATGGTGTGACTGACATTTGTCCAGTATGCTGAATTTGTTCAAGAAGGAGATGAGTTCAGGGAAAACTACTTTTTCAAGAATTCTGGATAAAAACAAAAGCTTTGAGATTGGTCATTAATTATTAGGAACAGATGGATCTAAGTTAGGCTTTTTGATCAGAGGGTGAATGACAGCAAGTTTAGCTATTGACCAGAGAGCTATTGATTATTGATAAAAAAAACAAACTAGGCCCAACAATGTCCATCACTTCCTTAAGTAGGCATGAGGGAATAATGTCTAAGGGACATGTACTAGGGTTCACATGTGAGATAATATGTGTCAAAGATGAGCGAGAAATCGGTTCAAAGTTGATGAGAACTGAGGAACATGAGCTTAACGGACAGGTTGTAGGAGGACGGTGAGATCTGAGATCGTATAGTGTCAATTTCACTAATAAAGAATCTTATTAGCAATAGGAACAATAGAAAGCATCCTGACTGAAAACATTACAGATTGGCATGGGATGTGCACAGCCCATTGCATGGAACTTTCTGTTGTGCTGGTTTTGCACACTACCATACCACTACCATTGTATATGTATATAAGTAACTGTATATATTGTTTTTATTTTTATTCTATTCTAATTTAAAATATTTGTATATGTTCTGTGTGTGTAGCGTGAAGGGGGTTTCATTGTGCAGCCCTGTGTTGTAGAATGACAAATAAATGTGCCTTGAATATTTTTAAGGTCCAACCACTTAAAGTCTAGGGGACCAGATGTCAGCTTCTGACACGTGCTGCCCACTGAGCATATGAAAGGTAACATTAGCTGTCAATCAAAAGAAGGAGCCCTCGTTGCTTATTTGAGTTGACTGAGGAACAATGTCACGTGTCAACCTTCCAAACCTACATGAAACCATCCTTTAATAAACAAAATGTCTGGGAGGAAGGAAACTAATCTAGAAACTAACAGTACTCTTTGGAAAACAGTACAGCACTGGTGATTTGTAGTCAGGATAGCACATATACAATCAGCAATATGGTCCTTTAAGCTGCCTCCCGTGTATTCCATGCTGTGTTTTCACTTTGACTAAACAAATCCCAACTTTCCGTACTTCACCTCCCAACAGAATAAGTAAACAGGAACAGGTTGGACAGAGATCTTACACGATTGTCACAGGAGTTGAATCTGTTTCTGCCTTTATGCTGTGTTTACTAAGCCTCATCTTCACTGTCTGAATTAGCTCGCTCTTCTGGCTGGAAGACCGGATTGTGGGCCAGGCCAAGATCCTCTGGAGTCATCTCTCTCATCTTCCCATCCATACCGAGCTGCATGGGCTGGATCACATTGATCCTGCTGGGAGAAATGGTTCAAATGTAATAACGTGTGCATGTATGAGTACAGACTGAAGTGAGTCTGCAGCACTGAATACTTGAAACTATGGCAGTATTAATTATTGAACAAATTGGCAGTAAGTGATACTAAATGCCTCTGATTCTCAGTCTTGTCTACATATTCTTTGTCATTTTCAGTTATAATAAATTGACAAATACACAAAATACAAATTATTCATATATCCAGTAAATCAAATCTTCAATTGTATATTTGAATATAGCTGTCAAAAGGCTTTCTATTGTGAAAGACAATTTTGAAATGAAATAAAAATGACGAATGTGCTGTGGGTCACTTCACACTGACCAGTGAATGTGTCGCATCTGTGATTATGTGTGTGTGTGTGTGTGTGTGTGTGTGTGTGTGTGCGCGTGTCTGCTTGTATTGACCTTGACAGTTTGTCAAACATGTTGACCAGCTTCATGACTTCATATTCTTTCTGCTCCTCTGTCATTCCTTCCATGGGATTGGGCTGCTCCTCTTCTACAACTCCTGTTATTGGGTTTATACTGGAGACAAAAGAGAGAGAGAGAGAGAGAAAGAGAGAAATATCAAGTTATGGTGTGATCAAAAGCTCCAGAGCAGCTACAAAATAATGTTTAGATGTGATGGTTTTGCCAACAATCTAAATCATCTGTTTTATTTTGTGTTGTCTCATGTGTTGTCCCTGCCCAGCTGTGGCAGCACTGTAAACTGAGTAGCTCAACGTGACTGGAGAGGAAGAGGGCTATGTTTAGTTCAGTAGTTTAGTCCACTGAGAAAACTGGCTCTAGGGACATGGAACATCACCTCCCTGGTGTAGAAAATCCCAGAGCTAGTGTAGGAGGCAAAGCAGTACAAGATTGAAATTGGGCAGCACTGGCTCTAGAACCAAACTCCTGGATAGGGACTGGACTCTTGTTTTCCAGAGTTGGATAGGGTGAGAGGCTCTGGGCAGTTTGGGGGTACACACAATCCCCTGGCTTGATACACCTGTGTTGGAACAAGAGAATCTCCTTTATGTGACTAAGTGTCACTGAGAGGAAGGCAATGACTGTTCACGGTGCCTGTGTACAGTCTGTGGTTGGGGTTCTGGAGAGGATGCCGCCTTGGGACTCATTTGTTCTGTGGGGGACTTCAACATTCATGTGGGCAACAATAGAGAAACCTGCAGTGAGGTGACCGGGAGGAATGGCTTGCCTGATCTGAACCAGCATGGTGTCTTTATTGGAATTCTGTGGTAGTCATGGATTATCTATAATAAGCATCATTTTTAAGCACAAGGTAGCTCATAAGTGTACCTGGTGCCAGAATACCTTAGAATGACCTAGTTGCTGTCGTATCATCAGATCAGCAACCCCATGTCTTGGACACATGGGTGAGGAGAGGAGAAGAGCAGATCAGAATCAGATCACCACCTAAAGGTGAACTGGATCAGGTAATTGGGTAAACTGACAGAAAGACATGGTGAACCCAAACGTGAGGTGCTGTCTGCCAAGTTTTCAACTCCCACCTCCCCGAGGGATTTTTCCTGCATCCTCGGGGAGATCGAGTACATTGGATTTGATTGAGACATGGTTAAATCCTCCATTGCAGAGGTGGCCTTTTGCAGTTGTGTCCAGAAGGTCATAGGTACCTGCCGTGCCTGAGGGGTCATGGGAGTTTGCTTTGGAGAAGGTTTATGATCATGTCCCTCCGGGTATCTTATGGGGGGTAGTAGAGAAGTACATGCTGGAGCTGTTACTGCAATCATTCAGTCCTTGTACGGAGTAAGAGCTGTGTCTGTATTCTCAGTATGAAATCATGGTGCAGAGGGAGCGGAGCCTGAAGGAAAAGCTCTGGATTTACCATTCAGTTTACATTCTAACCTTTACCTATGATCATGAGTTTTGGTTAGTGATGAAAAGAACACGTTTTTAAATACAAGTGGCCAAAATTTGTTTCAGGGTGGCTGGGTTCACCCTTAGAAATAAGGTAAGGAGCTCAGAGTAGAACTGCTGCTCCTTCATGTTAAAAGGAGCCAGTTGAGCTGGTTCAGGTCTCTAATCAGGATGCCTCCTGGACGCCTCCCTGTGGAGGTATGGGGGTATGTACAACCAGGAGCAGACCCTGGAGCAGACCCAGAACACACTGGAGGGATTATATATCCCATCTGGTCTGGGAATACCTTGTGATACTGAAGAAAGACCTGGAGGACGTTTGAGCTACATTGCTTGGCCTGCTGCCGCTGTGAACCGAGCTGACTGAGCAGCAGAAAATGGATAGATCATTGGTTAAACATAAAGACACAAGAACTACACCAATGTATCAATCAAAGCCACACAATATCATTTTTGGAAAAGGTGCAATAAAACACTACATCAGTTACTGAGTTAAGGTGACACAGTGTTGTGGTGGTACTGACTGGGCCTTGGCCTCTCTGTACTCCTCTGTCTCAGAGTCTTCATCTTCAGAGTAGATCCCAGAGTCTCTGCCCCCCCTAAGCAGTCCTCTGGCAGCCAGCAGACCTGCAGCATTGCCGTATCCAGTGTACTTAATGAACCTTGAAACTGGACAGAGAACATATTACTGTTAATATGGCAGTATTTGAACACATTAAAAGATACCTTACATTAATACAATGTCAACAGGCCTTTGGTTGGAGCCATAACCTTATCCAATTCAGATCTTTTACATGTGCCATCATGAAGTGACAGTTCAAGCTGTACTAGTTAAGATTTATAGTAATGGCAGATGTTTCTGACTATGAGCATCTGAAGAACTGCTAATAGATAAAGACACTGTCCATATCCAAATCAAATCTTAATAACTGTTATGTAGAACCCCCATTTGGACTGGATTTATTTCTCTAGGGGAGGTGGGGGGATTTTAACATTACCTGTCCTGGTAAGAGATATGAATTGATCAATCGAGATGGTCGATGTTACAGTGAGCCATGGCCTTAAAGTCAGTCATACAAAAATCGGCATGAATTATTGAAAAAAACCAACAAACAGATATTTCCCTCACCACTTTCTTTGCAGAGAACAAAGAGGAATTCGGCAGCACAGTCCTTGACGTTAGTGTCAATGTGTGTCATAAGACGGACTAGTTTGTTCCTCAGAGCACTGCCCACCTCTGGTTTGTTCTTCACATCACGCAGTGGGGGCAGCACCTAAACACACACACACATACACACACACTTATACATGGATCCCTGAGATTCTAAGTCATATATGCTGATCTTTTCATCATGGATTCTCTTTGCCTCAGCCCAGTACTGACCTTTGACCTGAGGAACTTCCTCGTCTCTCGGTGGATGCGGGCACTCTCTGTCAGCAAGTTCAGTGATGGGAGAAGGGTCTCCTTCAGCTTATGTCCCTGGGAGAAAGAAAAGCAAACTTTTTTTATTTCATGATAAATGCAACCTATCAGATGGACTGCAGTCGCAAATAAGTCAGTTTCATCAAACTAACCTATGTAAAATATTGAGAAATATAATTATGTCAGTTATTTGGTGGTAATCTAATTAAACACAACTTTATTTAGAAATATGCACCATATGTGAGCACAATATTAACTAAAATAATAAAGTATTCAATGTAAATTTTGAGACAATGCCTTTCTGCATAACAGGGTCACAGAATTAGATAATCAAGCATGAGCTGCTTTTGTTGAAATTTAACTTTAATAGTGCAAACAATTAACAAATCTACAGTTAATCAAATTGCCCAAAAATCCCACCGGTATGCTGTGAACCTGGACCTTTTGGTGCCCCTGGAGGTCTGGGGCCCCAGGGCAGTTGCCCACTTTGCCCCGTTGATAATCCAGCCATGAGAAGTGTTTGTGCACAACTACGGTAAGGTCACGCTGAAGCAGGAAGTTGGTCTGTAATCTGTGATATGGTTGAGGTTTGTTTACAACCTGTCTGATCGTCTGCCCACTAGTGTTTCTTTCTTCATTTCATTGTGTCAGTGTCACTGTGTTCCCCGAACTCAGCAGTTACACTTGATGAGCACAATGTGATTATTACTGACTGAACTGATAACCAAACCTAAATGAAAAGTTGTAATAAACCGGAATTATCCTTTGAGTCCAGTGTAAATATAATGAGATACAGTCTGTCAGGAACATGGACCATCAGGCCTTTCTATTGGTGCACTGATTATTAGTTTCTTAACAAAACAGTCAGCTGCATTAGTGAAAATGAAAACAAATGAAATGAAACTCTTTTTACATGTGGATGTTTCACAGAGTTGTCAGTAACAACTTGTAGCAACCAGATGCCACCATTTTACTTTGCTACTGTTAAAACCACATGGACATCATTCATTCATCAGTTAACATACAGCTCCACAGCTGGTGACAAAGATTATGATCAGGATAGAAAACACAGTAGTTTGCCTGGCTCTGTTCAATGGTTTATTTCCTTTTATCTCCCAGAAAATCTTTTAACCAATCAAGTATCCAATCAATATTATTCTAGCACATTTTAAAACAGTTGTTTCATGTAATCCAAGTTATGATTCATGCCTTTTCACTCATCATTATAGTATTAGAGGTAATGAACCGACATACACAGAGTATTGTCTTACCCGTTCAAGTCTTTTCTCCATGAATTCCAGCAGCATGTTGACAGCATCCATGTTGACCCCCATGTACTCGCAGGATCCTTGTTGCACCATTGGCATCAACAGTACATCCAAACAGGGCAGAGGGAGGTTACCTAGCAAGTTAACAGTATGGCTGAGAAAAAGAGGGGGAGGGAGTTACGGGGGACGGCATCACAGAAGAGCAATGACTGCATGATCAAGTATTCAATGAACATAAAAACAGACATACAAGTAAAGTGTGTGTTGTCCTACCTATGGAACTCCTCAGTCCGCTCCTCTCCGTCTGCATGGCTCATTAGACAGTGTCTCAGTATGGCTCCCAAATGCCTGTACTCTGCTGCCTCTTCCTTCACAAACAGACGTTACGCACATATTGTTCACATGCTCCGAAAAGAACCCTCATCACTGTAAATGTGTGTCTTTATTGTATATTTTGCTTGTGTGTAACAGGCAGAGGAAACTGACAGGCTAATGTGTTGTTTTTTATGATATTGAAAAAAAGGAAATGTTCCTTAACATATCTTCCAAAGCACAGCATAAACATTACTGGCACGTTCAGCACAAACACAACAAGATTATTATAATGATGGGTTTCATAGAACGTCTCTCATTTTTAAACAAGAATGGAAAGTAACTGATTGCAAGTAATCCCAATACTATAACTTAGTGACCATTTCATTTTCTTCTGTTGGTGAGTTAGTGAACTGCTGAAATTTGGTAAAAAAAATAAATATTCAAGGTCTCCAGAGGATGAATTCTACTGACTTTGGTGATCCACTTTCTTTTCCTCTAGTGCCACCATGGGGTCAAAGTTCCAATTTGTCTGATACAAATTTATGACCAAAACCTGTAAAACTAATAGTATTCAAATCAGCCTCAGGTAGTTTTTGTTTCGTGCTAAGTAGCATGTAAATAAATGTTACTATACTCGCTAAACTCAGATGGTGAACTTGGTCAACGTTAGCATTTAGCTCAAAGTACTAGCCTAAGAACAGCTAAGGGAAGACCTTACAGAGCCGCTAGCGTTGCTGTAGACTCTTAAGTGCAACACACACCGGCCACATTACGTACATTATGATGTCTGTAAATATCATCCGATGTGCATTATACAGACAGAAGAAGTCTACAGTAGCCTGGATGTACCAACCCCAGGTGCACTTTTCTGGAGAGTTGAAGCACGCTGTGGCTAAAATAAGACAGTGGCATATCCTGATGAGTTGATGCACAATGAAAACAATGGATGCACGTGTTCCTGAAATGAGTAATTCTGTTAACATACGTTAAGTGGATTTTGGATTAACTATTATACTTAATGACTTATGAAAACATTAACACACAATTATTAATATAATATTGATAACAACATGACTAAACTTATATGAAAAAAACTCCCCTAACATGAGGAATTTTCTTTAGTACCTCGTCGACCTTGCGCCTGGTTGTGTCAAATGTGATATTGAACAGTATTTTCAGGATTTCCATGGCTCGCTCTGTCTGCTGCCGGCTCAGTGGGAGCAGTTCTTCAGGTGGGACGCCCTCCGACCCTGCCCTGGCCGTCTCCAATGTATCTGGCCAACACAGACCCAGTGTGGCATCCAGCTGGTTGCCTAGAACATACACAGGATGGGAAGTTATCAATCATGCTCCTTCTGTTTACAAAATCACTTGCTTTGTGTCTAATTATGTTTTTGTGATTATCTTTCATATGAATTGGTGACCTGGAAGGTGAGTCGCCTCTTAGCATTGGTTACCTTGGAGAGTAGTAACCTAGAGAGCTGACATTGGTTTCCCAGGTCAGTAGTTACACTGGCTACCCAGGAAATCAGTTACCTAGCAGACTGATGCCGTGAAGCTCCTGAGTCAACTGTGCCCTGATGTCCACTCTCAGGGCAGTCAGCAGGAAGGTGAGGCGCAAGTCAAAGAAACGCACCTAAACACAGAGAGAACAGACACATGGAGACTTATTCACTCTCTATCTGCATTTTCCTCTTCAGAGTAGGGCTGGGTGTCAAACCTCAATACTTATTTTGTACGAACTGGAATGTATTAAAAACGGTAAAGTATCAAAAGCAGGCATGGAAAGCTTGGTCAGTCTGTGTTCATAGTGTTTATTCTAGGTCATATATGCTGATTTTTTTAGGCAAAGTCTTGTTCAGCTGCTTTGAGTCGTGACAGCATTAAACATGCATGAATGTATTTGAGAGGTTTGAATTTTTCAGTATTTGTACCAAAACTCGGTTATCGTACTGGCACCATTATTGAAAAATTTCAACCAATACCCAGTCCTACTTTAGTGTAACCCAGTCTCTTAAAAATGACATATTCATATTTAACTAATTTGCAATAGAAAAGATGCTTTGAAAGATACATATGTTGCCTGCATTACGTTTTTTTTTATCAACAAAGAGGAAACATTTATATTAAATGTACAAGTTCTGTAAACTGTTCACTGCCAATGTCATTTGTTTTCCAGTATTTGCTTTTAACAACAACCAAAGCATGATTAATGTTTTATGGTTATGGTTAGGCAAATCAGACACTCGGTTAAGGTTAGGGAAAGATGGTAGTCTTGGTTAAAAATTGGAAAAGTTAAGACTGACTTGAAGCACGAGACAGGACCTGTTGGATTATTCAGTATTTAACCCAAACTAGAATCTGTCCCTAACCTTAATCTAACTACAGGATGCAGGATGTAATTTCTAGTCTCTGGTGTCAAAGTCCTGTACATTCAAAACGCATTTGCCAAAGCAGATCAGTAGTATATAAACACATGGAATTAATTGATAAACACATTCATGGACAATTTTTGGGCTTTAAACAAACTGACTGTGAGAGGAAACCAAGGAGAATAGTAGGAAAACATGCAGACTGACACAGAAAATTCAGGGAATCAATCAACACACCATCATTTAGGATTCTTCTGGCATCTTACCCTCCCATAGATAATTACATGCTTTTGTCAGGTTAACTCTCACACTACTCTTTTGACTCCCACATTAAAACATCCATCCATACCTCATGGTTCCAGGTGGGATCATGACACTGCTTCAGCCTCTCTGCCACACCCTTTATCAGCTGCAGATCTGCCGCCACCACCTGCCACCCATCCATCCATCCATCCATCCATCCATCCAGGATTAAATTTGATAAATTAGCACCAACCAAATAAAATGTTAGAATCTGAGGAATTCATGTAAATGTAGGTATGAAGAGACACACAGAAGACTGACCAGTCCTGTCTCGTTGTGTAGCAGGATGTTACAGATGGACTTGAGAGCCTCAACAATCACTTCCTGGTCAGGGTTTTCTGAAGCAGGGGAGGCTTCCTTCACCACCTCACTGGATACTTCTGCTGCCCTTTCCCCCTCTCCTCCCTCACCCTCCACTAGGAAGAGAAAGAAGGGCAAAATCAAGTCAAATCAAGCACATTGCACCTATGTTTAGACTGTTTTTAGGATAAAAGGTTCATATGAAGAATAGAGAACAAAAGATAATGCACTAGTTCTTCTATCTCAATTGTATCTCTTTAGATTTTTTGTTTAATAATTGCAGAACAAATTTGTGCTCCGCTGTCATGCACATAAATCCCGCCTGGAATCTTGTCCTGTATAACACCTTCTACATAAACCCACAAGAATTGTGGGAAACACACAGCCAAAAATTATATTGTGCTTGCTGGCTCTCTGGGATTGCTTCCTGGGACACTTAATGGGACAGAGCCATCTTTAATGTTATTACACCTTGTCTACACAAGGTGCATAGTGAAAGCAACCCGTTAGCACATCAGCAGCAGCTTCAGTCCCCTGTCTGCATCTACACAGGAAGGGTTCAGGGACAGCCCAACACACAATCACTGTAGTTGCCAGCGTAAAAATAGACTTGAAGCGTAGAAATGTGCTTTTTCGGCCAATTACAAGTCAAAATATTTGCTGTGGAAAAGGTCTGTTGAATGTGCCATGCTGAATATGAGCTGAGATAATGGAATTCGAATGTCATAATTGAAATTCAAGGGATTTGGGGGAGTTTCATGGGAGAAACTACAAAACAGGAACACCAGGATAGAAACCTTACACTGTGTTAAAACCTTGGAGAAACCTGAGAGAGTTGGCAGGAATTACCTTGGCCCTCCAGCGGCTGGCTGTAGACAGGCGTGGCAGCACCGGCCACTGCGATGCCGGCGTAGCGGCTGAGAGTAGACATTGCAGAGCGGTTGATGAAGGGGGCCAGGCAATGTTTGTCTCTGGACAGGATTCGAACTGTTTCTAGACAGGCCAGCTGACAGGAAGGCTGCAACTCCCTGTTCAGGAAACCAAGCACCAACTCCCCAAGATGCTGCGTCACACAACAAATAATATATCAGGTTAGACATATATTTATGGGAGCACAGAATGGCCATAAAGATTTGAATCTTCATTTTAAGTCATTTGGAAATGTGATCACTACTGAATACTTAATGTTTACATTTAAATACTACTAAATTTACAATTCTGATAAAATGTTCAATCATCAAATTAAGGTGTAAAATAAAAAAAAACATAATTTCCTCTCTCCTTCTCTCTCTCTAATATATATATAAAGAAGTCCTGAGAAGTCAGCTGAATGGTAAAAGGTCCGAGCTATCAACACCTACGCCCTGCCCGTCATCAGATCCCTGCTGGCATAATAAGCTGGCCAAAAGAGGAGATAGAGGCCACCGATATAAAGACAAGGAAGCTCCTCGCAATGCATGGAGGATTTCACCCCAAGTCCAGCACCCTGAGACTGTACACTAAGCGGAAGGAAGGAGGCCGAGGACTAGTGAGCGTCAGCCACTATCCAGGATGAAACAACAAAGGATAGAAGATACTGCGCAGGACCCTCAAGCTCCCAGGCCTCTGGTAGAGGACCCGAGCCTGAAGGAGTAACAGACCGCCCGCAGGGGCAAGTGGGGAATTTTTTTTTTTATATATATATAGTATATATACACCAATCAGCCATAACATTATGACCACCTGCCTAATATTGTGTAGGTCCCTCTTCTGCTGGCATCTCCATCTTTAGGCCTCATACTTACTGAATACTGAATAAATAACAGTCTTCAGAAATGCTGAGGCAGCCAAAATTTTGAACAAAAAACATCTGTCGTAAGTTGTAGATAAACTGTGAGCTCTGTTTTTTGAAGGGAGAAGCATAACATGTTGCTCATTGCTTATTCATACCTTTTGTTACTTCCCTTTCTGAAGCACCGCGCATGCACACACAGATGATACAGAGAAGGTGAGAGAGTAGGTGCGTTTCCATCCACCTGTTTTTATGTGCATTTTTAATTTGAATAGAGTGGAAATGCCGAAAATAAAACCAAAATTATGTGCTTTGGTTTTTTTTCTGACTTCAAACTCAGCTCACATGTGTGAATATTTTAGTGAAAGTGAAAGTGAAGTGAAAATTTTAACATACAAGTTCAGATTTGTGTTCTACAAGCTTGCGCATTTTCAGCATATTTACTTTCATATAAGAAGTCCTCACCAACCAAATCAGGGAAAATATACGGGAATGTTGGGAATACCTCTCTGTTCCGCTCGTCTTCCTTGCTGAATGTAAAGGACTGGTTCATCTGAAGGAAGGAAAAGCAGAAGGCACAAAGAAAGGTGTGAGGTGAAGAAGAGCCAAAACAGAAAAACAAGAGGAAGAAGATAGCAAGGAAGGGGAAGAAAGGGAAAGGCAGGAGAAGAAGAGAAAACATTATGCAGTAAATCCTGAAGGTGTGACAATAAAGAAAGAGAGCACAGACAAAGAAGTAGACAAAGTAATCATAAGCAAGTGGTCCAGAAAGCTGGTATGTTTGTCAAATCAAATAAGCAGCAGCATTTATCATTTGTTCAAACATGTAAAACAATCTATGTTTTCCTGATACACTCTTGTGGCAGAGCTAGTGAGTTTCCTCTCTCAGGAGCAAAAGTAGGAAGCAGCATGTTGTAGTGCCACAAAACCTCAGTGGAGGTCAGGGAGGATGGTCAAAGTTTGTTACTTTTAACCAACTCGACACAGTGACAATGTACCTCAATGGATTTCCACAATATTTAAATGAGAATACTGAAATGTTTTTTTTCTTTTTCTTGTTTCTTTGTGTTGGAAATGACGGTCACATGACTGCTTGATTGAGGAGCAGTCTCCCTGGAGGCAGGCCCAGGTGTGTTAATTAGGTAGTGATCCAGGTGCATTGAAGTGTTTGGAGCTCACTCTGTGATCACTGCGGCCTGAGCTGGTTGCCTCGGTCTTTGTTCCCTGTTCTTGAGTGTGTTGAGTGAGTAGTTATCTTATTTTCCAAGTGATGTTATTCTGTCATTTGTTAAATTATGTTTGAATTGTTCAGTTAATTTGTTATTATGTTAAAACTGGCATTATCGTATGGATGTGATGTTATTTATTGATTTCTGTCTGTTTACTTTCTTTAATTATAGAAACAAAACCACTCCAACCACTCAAACTTCAACTACACCCTTTTGATCTGACTAGGAAAGGATAATAAATGTGAAACCTATCTGAAGCTGTCTCTTCTTCTGTGCTCGCATTGATTCAGTCAAACTCCAGTGAATTATGACAGAACACTTTGTTGGTTTGGTCACTTGGGGGCAGCAGAACAAACTGAAAACATAACATATCACCACCTTATAAAGTTTTATGGTTTAAGTGTTAGCAAACAGTTTCCACCTACACATCCAGCAGACACAGAGCTACATGAGCATTCGTTTGGAGGAGTATTTGTGTCCACCGGATGAATGTAAGTCCAAGATTACTTCTCCTTTTTTAGCTCTGGTTTGGTCTTCAACAACAAAAAGGCAGCTAAATGCTCCACTATGTTCACCAGCTAGTCTCTTCCTTTGTCTGTTTACTTTGGACATCCAGATTCACGCAAATATCAAACACATTTGTGGTTCTCACTGAGAAACTATTTAGCCTTTTTTCAATTGTTGGTGGTGGTTACACAAATAACCCTAGCACTGAGCTAAGCCCCACTGTTGCTGTTTTGCATTCATTTAGAAGCACAACCAACACATAGGTCATAGGTGTCCAGTTATACTGTCCAGTTACTAAATGTGAATCCGCACCTTCCAGCCAATCAAAATACAGAATTTTCAGTGGCAATGGTATAAATACAAATATTAACTAGTGCAGCTTTAACAATATACATGTTACAAGTGAACTGAGTCTAAGTGCACTTACTCATTGTGTATTCTATGTGTGCCCTTCTGATTGTTACTAACTCAACTGCTTCCCTTTCTCCAAGTCTTTCTGCCTCCAGAGCTGTAGAGTCTGGATCTGTGGTTGCAGACTACCTGCTGCCCCCGTGTTCCTGCTCGGCGGCTGCTGCTGCTATTGTTATTGGTCTAATTATTAGTATTATTATATTGTCATTAGTATTATTTTTATTAATAACATCAATACCATTAGCACTATTACTTTACATCTGTATGTAGAACTGGACTGCTGTATGTGCTCTTTCCTCCTGCTTTCTCTCTCCCTCTCCTCTCTCTCAACCCAACCAGTCGAGGCAGACTGGCAGAGCTTGGTTCTGGTTCTGCTTGAGGTTTCTGCCTGTTAAAAGGGTGTTTTCCTTGCCACTGTCTCCTAGTGCTGCTCATGGTGGGATTTGCTGGGTCTCTGTAAATATAAAGAATCGGTCTAGACCTGCTCTATATGAAAAAGTGCCCTGACATAATGATATTGTTATGTTTGTTATGATATGGCACTATATAAATAAAATTGAATTGAAAATGTTAGGACTTTTTCTACACAGTTAGGAAGTGATAGACACATTGCCATCAAAATGTAATACACAGACTGAATAAACCAGAGCAGGCTAACAGCAAAGGAAAACTGAGCCTACTGAGGAAGGTAGAGAAGAGAGACCATGCAGCTTATAGAGTCTCCTGCAACACTAAGCTCCTCATTTCTGAGAGCTCCTTAGTAGAGTAGGATTTGACTGGGCTGTAGGAGACTATTTGTGTATCAGAGAATCTAATCCTATTGCTTTCAAGATCAACTCCCACACAGCTAAAGCCTGTGGCTGAGAGAACCATGCAGCAGCGCTTGCCTGGGGTTAGCAGACGGCATGGTGCAGACAGCAGTCAAGTGTGCCCTGCCCAGTGCATAAATGCACTTTTGGTATTTTTGTGGTCAGGCTCACCCAGAGCACCTGTGGTGCTTTTGGATATGGGGAGGGATCATCAATCATGACCAATCATATTCACTACCTTCATCCCCTTAAACACAGGGCTCTGCCCATCATGACACACTGACAGTTTGGGAATCCTGTGGAGAGTTTTCCTCAGAGGAAACATATTGTTGTCAGGGGCATGCAGAGTTTAAAATATGAATACAGCAGCTCAAATATACTGCCAAGAGCAGATGACTCTTTTTAAATTAAATTCATGTTTTTGGATATGTTGAACATTTGCTGGTCATGTTTTCTGCGTGTAATAGTGCACGATTGTATTTGTCATCAAAATGAGGACTGGCAGGAACACATGGTCCTGATGGAGTTATTAGCAGAAAGAGAAGTTTTAATTGATCTACGGTTTTTCATGGAGCTATGTGAAGTGTGTTCAATGCATCCATCTCCAGCACACCTGTTGATTTACACTGCAGTAGAAACTGTGGGATAATTAATCAAAATGACAAGTTTGATGTGTACAGACATTTCTGTGGTTATTTTGCAACAATCTGGTGCTTGTTGCACAAAATGTAACCGGTGGATCTGCCGTGCGTAATAGTGGCTTGACACATCACTCCAGTTAGAGACTGCAGATCTTATCAGTATAGTAGTAGTATAGGTTACTAGCTGTTGTGGTTAAGAATCATCATTAATCTTTATTCCATCTGGCTGACATTAATACCATAACCAGAATATAACTTTTTTGTCTGTGTGATCACATGCCAGCTGGTTGAAAAATGTAGAAAAAAAGTGGCCCTTCTAGAGCCCCGAAGAAGAAATTGGGTATGTCTACTAACACTAGACACTGCCCCTTCTCTAGCTGTGATTTATTACAAAATGAGAAAGTTCTGGTAACTTTTCTAGTAATGGAACCATTTCAGAACATAAACAATAAATGTGTTGACTAAATGTCCAGCTGATTGTTCCCTTAACTCATCAAATGAAGCTGTTCAGAAACAGTAGGGACTCATCCACTGCGAAGGAGACTGTCCCAGATGGGTCCCATTGAAACGCTTAGGGATGAGGTTGTACACTGCTCTTTGGCAGAGGTGGGGAAATTAGCCAGATGGACATTTGCCAAACCAGTTAGTCTACATCCTTGAAGTCCCTTCTCATGTAAAACTGAAAAATTCTTCTTGAAAACTCTTCAGATAAAGCATAAACCTCACTGCCAAGCCGTTATGGGATCTTTAATGCCCCCTGAAGCCGGAGGGCTTAAAAAGCAAGTTGGCAAGAGCCACAGTTGTAGTGGGTGTTTTACTCTCAGTGGTCACAAGGGGAAAAAAGGTTTTAAAAAGTACCTTTTGAAAACACTTAAAGGATGAAGACTAACGGGTTAGTCTGGAACGTCTGGTTAACTTCCCCACCTCTGATAAAGAGCAACACACAGCTGCTTCCTGAAGCTTTTCTATGGGAACCATCCAAGACTGTCTATCATGAAGTATAAGGTCTCTATCCAGGAAATTAAACATCTTAGGTACCATTATTATGGAAAACATGATAATCAATTTCATCATTTTTTATTTCATCATAAATTACACATTTACAGTATAAACATATGTATATACAGTTGCAAGGAATAATGTGTTATTTCTCATTTCAAAAGTGACATAGTGTCATTTTGAAGGCCAATTCCAGCGTATGATTGTCTGTCAGTTGGTTTGATTACAACCTGTCTGATCGTCTGCCTGCTCGTGTTTTTGCCCCATTGTAACTATGCGTCATCTCAGCAATTGATTTGGTAATTGCAATATTATCATTGGTAGAAATGATGGCTAAAACAACAAAAAGGGGACTAAAGTTGTAATGAACAGTAATGATCCTTTAATGTCCTCAGTATGTGAAGTTAAACAATACACACTGAGCTGAAGTGCTATTACACTAACTGTGTTCACCTGTGCTACTCTTAAAGTGCTTAATTAAAATTGACAAGATATATAACCTAAATATACACTGAGTTATCAGTATTTATTGGATACACCTGTACAGTCAGGTACTTTTAAGATTTTGTTCCCCTTCATGTGTATACAAATGGGGGTGGACAAAACACTATACTGCTAATAAAAAGGAACAGATTATTTCTTAGAGAGTGTAGTAACTCTGTTTATTCAAAATAAACTAATGCAAATAAGAAGCAGTTTGTCTTTAAATACTCAAATTACAGGTCCAACACACACACACACACACACACACACACACACACACACACGAATGAGTAAGGGAGACAATGGTTCATCCAAACAAGACAAGAGAGGTATGTGTAACATATAACCACATACTGTTTTTTCCAACACCTACTTAAAATCAGAAGATGTTGAACAATACAATTTACTGTGAGTAATACTGAGTAATATTATCAATAAGTAGATTACATTATAGAGATGGGTATTTCAAATTTCAATTTTTACTTTAAAGCTGTAATAATCTCTATTTTTTATATGAACAATAGATCAAATGACTTTGTGTAATGTGAAAGCTGTCGCTTGTAGTGACAAACCCACAGAGTATGATCAGCAGCTCTGCAGTACCCCTCAGCTCGACAGAGCTTTTCAAGCTCATTGTTTTGGTTTTCCTGCCGACAAATGTACTGTTCTGGTTCAGTCTCAGTGCTCTCATTAACCTCGTTTCCAGAAGCAGCAAGCTGCTGTAGTGAAAAAGCTCTACAAACCCCACTGTACACTACCTGCCCAGCACCAAACATCAGACAGACAAAGTTGGTGGCTAGCCGGTCAACAAAGTGGAGCATTTGGCAGTTAAAGAGACAGATATTTTTCTCAGGACAGAAGACAAATGCAGAGCTAAAGGAGCGTGAATATTAGACTTATGCTCATCAGGTGAACACAAAAAAAAAGAATGCTAATGCTGCTGTGTGTCTAACATGTTTGCTATAATAACACTATGAGGTGACAATGTGTCAATGTTGTGTTTGCAGCTTGTTCTGCTGCCCCCAAGTGGACAAAAATATGAATGCAGCTTTAAAACTGGTTTAGTGTCTCTACCATGAGAAATAAAAAGCATTATTTTAAAATTTCAGTTTCAGTCTAAAATCTTCAGTATTCTTGTGTAAATAAATCCATGGGCAAATTGTGCCACATATGACTGTGTCACAATATTTGCTAATTGTTAAGCCCACAACTGCTTTTTCCTCAAAGGTGATGCAAAGTCCTAATCTTCCTAGCGATGTTAATAATTATCTTGTAATTGACCTAAAGCTTGAACAGAAGCTAATTATGCGATGGCAGTAAAACCGGCAATATTTACAGAACATAAATGTATACGATCAACCTCATGTTTCAATACAGAGGGTACGTCCGTTCTCATGCTGTTGTGCTTATTTTTACCTCCTCGTTGTAGCTCTGTAGAGCCGTCAAAGCAGTGTCTTGCTCTCCCGTCTCCATTTGCTCTATGGTGGCATTTAAATCCATAGTCATCGCCATTGACCTATCTGCAGTTTCCCCCTGAATTCACCGTCAGAGCAGGACTCTGTGTTTGTGTGTGTGTTTGTCACTCAGATTGTATATATATGTACACACGCTACGGCTAGTCACCTCCCACAGATGACTGCATGATGTCTGAATCCCTACCAGGCGGCGAGATAAGATTAAAGAGGATTTGTGCAAGCCAATTGCTGCGTTCAGGTGTCCCGGGGAAAGACGGAAGAAACGAATTTCCTGATTAAAGTATTTGCATTGCCTATTGGTTGGAAATGCAGTTAATCTTAGCTTTCAGGGGGCAACCTTCAATTTACAAATTTTGATTTAATAATAATAATAATAATAATAATGTAAGGAAGGAGGGGAGTTTTAAAGTAAACTCCTTCAGACTACTCATGTATAAATTAGGCTAAATCAAAGTTTGTATGTAGTTATTATATCTAGCAGACATTTTGATATGTCACAGAAGGAAAAGCACAGGTATAATTACAATGACTTCCATTTAGGGGCTTCAGTTTCAGAGTCCTGGTATTGTCCGTACTTGCTCCCTGTCACTCTGTCATGGTGTAACCGGATCATATGTACAGCAACCTCCTGTTTATATAATTACACAAAATCTATGAAATTACAGAATACCTGACTAGTTCAAAGCCTCTCCTCCTTCAGCTCTTCTTCTGTGGTCCTCACTATCTGATTTTGCCCTCTTCACCTCGTTGTACAGTTCACTTGTGGGAGAGGTGGGTGTCATTTTTTGTCCATTTATTATTGTAATCCATCCCATTATTTATCTATGTATCTATCTACCGAGCATCAGTGATATTAGAGAGGTGAGGTTTTCTGCGCAGAGCCCAAAGGATACTCAAAGACAATACCCACCCCAGCCACAGCCTGTTCACCCTGCTGCCATCTGGCAAACGATACAGAAGTATCCGCTGCCGTACCACTAGACTACAGCAGCTTCTTTCCTCAGGCTGTGAGACTCCTCAACTCCACCTCATCCTCCGCACTCCACCATAAATTAATGACAATGAACTTTCTGTTATGCTGGTTTTGCACATTACCATACCACTTATTTTTGCACTGCCCTCATTCCCACTATAACCAAGTCATTCTATTTGCACTATAATTTAAAACACTCATATTACACTGATAGTACACATATTGTATATTTGTATGTATATGTTTGTATATATGTAACTTTTTGTTTCCTCTTTTAGTGCTACTTTTATTTAGTTTGTTCTATTTTATTGCCAATTTTATTGTTTATATTCTATTCTAATTTAAATATTTGAATATCTGTTTATACATTTTCTTTGTGTAGCATGGAGAAGGTACATTGCATTTAATTGTGCATTTATTGTATGTATTGTTTATAAGTATTATTCATTGTTTAATATGTTTACTGTTCACCAATGAACCATAACATAATGTTGGTATATATGGTTTATTGTTAATACTATACATACTAAAGTTATATCAATTTATCCATTTATTTATGCATGATTCATCGATTTATTAGGAATATATATATATATATATATATGTTTATATATATTTTTCATATATGTACAACTTTTGCAGATCCCAAAAATAGTTACATGTTAGTCAAAAAGCAGTGAGATTTTTCAGTTATCAATTTCAATTAAGATTTTGAGTTATCATCAGGACACGAGATGAAGTATTGTCCGGTGTGTTTACTTGGTTATAACCTCTCCTATTTTCATTTCAAAAATATGTCCGCTACCTTTGATCCACCACCTTCAGTAAATTGGGCGTTTCTCGATGAACCAACGGCGTGCTCTTACTGTGCGAGTATGTTCGATTTAGAATGCAAAGTAAACGTGCGAGCGGGGTTAATGTTTTACATTACCACATTTCACCCAAATATGATTATATAACAAATGAGATACACTAAAACATATATATTTAGCTTATTCTGTTACTACATGAGTTTTACTAAATATATATACTTAATAAAAAAGTATAAACTCCGCTCTTCCGGGCCACAGAATATATGAACTTCGATTAAATGACGCCACGAAGTGGCACGCTCTGTAGCCAATAAAACCTCAAGGCCTGGTTTGAGCGATGGGATTACAACCAATAGTTTTAATGTAATAGTTTGAGTGGCAAACACTGTAGCTGTAGTGGGGGAAGGGGTCGCTGAAGTTGACGGAACCGCCATCTTGAAAAGTGCTCTCCGATGATCTACCTTTTCGCGCCTGTCAGAATCAGTTTTAAACGCTTAATTTTCCTTGCCGGAATTTCGTGTTATCTCTGTGTTCGTCTTGTTAAGGGCTGGGGCTAATGGCAAGATAAGCTACATGCTGGAGACTCGCCGTTTACCGTTGTCTATCGGTAGGTACATGCACTTGGTTGGTGCTGAAGAGACGGTTAGCCAGCAGTCTTCAGATAGCCGGCTAGCAAGAAGCATAGTTGGCCATCTTAACACTATGCTGTCAGGCACTCGGTGTACCGCTAGCTAGGACAGGGGTAACGTTAACATTGTATATCAGTGATATTAGGTACGTTACCGTGAAGCCATAGCGATATTTAGTTGGCCAACCTGTCAGCCAATTAACGTTAGTTTAACTCACTGATACTTGTTGACTTGACGTAGTCCCTAACGCTAGTTGGATCCTGATTTTAGGTGGCCAGGTTAGCTAACAATAGCTAACGATAGCTAGTGACGTTAGCCAGTTTGCCATAGCCGGTGTGATTCTGATGCGTTAGCTGTAGTCTTGTTTTGGGCCCTGGTATAACGTTAAATGGACTGACGTTAAGGCAAATGTGGTATTTCGGCAGCAAAATGCAAATAACGTTAGTCAGTGTTACCGAACATAAGCCAGCAATAGCTTGAATTATCAGATGGTGTTTGCCTGGCGTTTCAACCCACGTTTAGCCGGAATTAAAGCTTTTTGTTCGGTTTAACTCACTGCATATTACAGGGCCATCATGTTTTTTCCCCAGGAACGCTGACTTTGCGTGCGATTAGTGAATAGCCGGAAAATAGTGTAACTAATGGTCATAATTTGCTGTTACTACTGCATTCTGAGACAAATCTGCGTTTTCAACAGGCTCAGTCTGTTGGTTCGGAATTAACATCTGAAATGAACGAAGGAAAACGCTGTTGTCTTTTTTTACTTTGGTATGCGCAAACTATGTAGTTTGGTACTTTACCAGTCAAATGTATTTAAACTGTAAGTAACGTTAGCTAGTTAGTGTCTAGATGGATTTTGTTTGGGTCTCGTGACAGTGTCTGGCACCCAAATCAGGCACCGGGTTAAAGCTGTAAAAGTTTGTTTTCCTGAGGCTCTGCTGCATTGCCTAGACTATTTTATTGCCTTTGGTATGTCTCGCTGTTATTTTGTTGTATTTCGCGGCTAATTAAAGTTTCGCCATGATGGAGGGATACATTTTATTCTTTAATTTAGAGTCTCAGGAGTTTATACGGTTATGGATGTATTTTATAGTTGCAACACTTTTGCAAGTGGTGGACAGCTATTGCTGAGTTAATACAGATAAAAAGAAAAAACACAACCAGCAAAAACAACACGAGTGTACTTGGTATGATAATGACTAGCCACATTTTATTCATAGTTTGGAGTTCACAGTGGCTATCATCTTATGTTTATCAAACATATTTGCTGCAGTGTCTTGGTATCTTCTCATTCTTCAGTGCACACTTTACCCTTTTTCTGTGCATATACTGTCCACAGTAAATCGCTGTGTTTACATATACACAAGAAAACACAAATCTGAGAATAGGTTTACACACATTGTAATGACTTGTGTAGTATAAAATCTGTGTTTACCTGCAGCTGGTCAGTAATCAGATTTGTTGACTAGTCACTACATATATTTGATATTTGAGACTGCAGACTGAAGTTTTTTATAAAAATTATTCTGTTGATGCATTTTAATTGGTGGCACATTGAGGAATCAGGCCATGTAGTGAGACCACACCGTTTTCCTTGCAGAGTGAATGTGTGTGAAGTCTACAAATGCTGTTCAGCTGCAAAAACGGTTTCAGCTGTAGTCAGAGTTTGGATTGTAATAATTTTGGATACAGCTATAAGTAATTGTCTCTCTTTTTATCCTACAGCGTTACCTTCCCTATCCTGTCCCATTTACATGCACTCTTGTAACAGATCCCATTAAAACCTGATTAAGCATGTACATTGCCAAGAAATCAGGTTTCTTCAGTAGAAATCTAGCTGTGTTCACCAGGATTCACTTAATCCATCACTCTAATTGCTTATTCTTACTCTAGTGAAGGAATCCGTGCCTAGTGTGAAATATTGTCTTGTGAAGCTTAGCTGTTTTCAATTCAGTTTAATTTATACAGCGCCATATCATAACAAAGTTATCTCAGGGCACTTTTTCATATAGAGCAGGTCTAGACCGACTCTTTACATTCACAGAGACCCAACAAATCCCACCATGAGCAGCACTAGGTGACAGTGGCAAGGAAAAACTCCCTTTTAACAGGAAGAAACCTGGTGCAGAACCAGAACCAGGCTCTGGGTGGGCGGTCATCTGCCTCGACCGGTTGGGTTGAGAGAGAGGGAGAGAGCAGGAGGAAAGAGAACATACAGTAGTATGGTACAGTTCTATATACAGATGTAAAGTAATAGTGGTAATGGTATTGAAGTTAATATTAGCAATATAATAATAGTAATAATAAGAGCAATAACAATAATAGCAGCAGCAGCAGCCGCCAAGCAGGAACACGGGGGCAGCAGGTGGCCCGTAACCACAGATCCAGACTCTACAGCTCCAGAGGCAGAAATACCTGCCGAAAGCAACAGAAGGGGAGAGAGAGAGGAGAGAAAGCGCACAACTATGGGAAAGGGAAGCAGTCGAGTTAGTAACAAGCATTAATGGGATAAAATTGCATACAGATGGAGAGGAGGAGAGAGGAGATCAGTGCATCATGGGAAGTCTCCCGGCAGTCTAGGCCTATAGCAGCATAACTAAGGGTGGCTCAGGGCTCACCAGGGCCACCCCTTAATTGTGAGGAGGGTGTCTGCCTCCTGTACACAAACTGGGAGCTGGTTCCACAGAAGAGGAGCTTGATAGCTGAAGGCTCTGGCTCCCATTCTACTTTTAGAGACTCTAGGAACCACAAGGAACCCTGCATTCTGGGAGCGCAGTGCTCTAGTGGGGTAATAGGGTACTATGAGCTCTTTCAGATATGATGGTGCCTGACCATTAAAGGCTTTGTAGGTGAGGAGAAGGATTTTAAATTCTGTTCTGGATTTTGCAGGGAGCCAGTGTAGAGAAGCTAACATGGGAGAAATATGATCTCTTGGCTCTTGTCAGTAAATGTGCCACAGCATTCTGGATCAACTGGAGAATCTTAAGGGACTTATTGGGGAAGCCTGATAATAGTTTTGATTTGTGTTGCGGCTTGAAAATATTATATAATATTGTATATAATCTATGTTTGACAGCCCCCTGCTGTACAGGTTCTTGTCTTATTTGCCAGTTGTCTCTGATTTCATATTTGTTTCTTTCCCATGTAATGCAGCTGCACTGTGCACACCTAGCCTTAAGTGGGTGTACGTAAAGCAAATGTAATTCAAATGTTTTTGAATATTTTTGATATCGTCTCTAAACTGAGAATAATTTTATTAAGGTTGTTTTGGTATTTACTGATCACCAGTAGAGTTTGACCATGATTGTTGAGGTGATCGTTGTCCTAATGTTATTTTAAAGGAACACACATATTTTACAACCTAAATCACCATGTCCTTAAAGAGGTAGTGCACACTTAAAGGTATTTTTTGAGCTGTAAACTAAATGATATGACTGTACTGTGATGAAACACATCAATGCTGGTGTTAATATTGACATTTCTTACCAAATTTATAAAAATCTGCGTTTCATGGGTTGAAACTGGCTCAACACACCATCTACTGTTTTAAAATCAGCCCTGAAACTGCAAGGCCAATGCTGACAGTCAGCTGGTTGGGACCTGTCTGCATCATGGAATTTATATAAAAAAGGCTCTAATCAGTGTCATTCAATATCCCCCATGTCCCCTGACCCACACACTACGTAGCCACGAAGCCATGCCTGCTACAGTTGTTGTTCCCTCACGCCTCTGTTCATCTCATGCATCTTTAAATATACTGGGAGAGACTTTTCTAGCAGAATCTGAGGGTGGAGTTACCCTTTAAGTTACCTGTAATTTCAGATGTACGTGGCTGGTTTGTGATGCGTGTGATGAGTCTGTGCAGCCACAGAACGTATTTCAGAAGGTGTTTAAAGCTGTCTCTCTGAGAAGGATATTGGATGGAAAAAAAATTAAATTTTTATTTATTTTTTTCATGATATTAGGACAGTGACACATATTTTGTTGAGTTGGCTTTTTGCTCCAGCTGTTAAGACACTGTTTCTGTAAAGCTATATGATTGTAAAGCTGTATGAGTTCAACATTGCATAGCCAGCAGGGTCATGGTGTTTGTTTGGTTGTAGCTGTGGTTCTTGTTGCTGGTAATGTGTGCTACTTGGCAGAATAAGGCTTATTTCAGACTGAAAACAGTGCAGGGGGCTGCTTTGGTGGGGGCGTGTTGTTAAGGGAACCGGTGAGACAATGAAACTCAGGAAGTTCAGTTTGAGTAACAGATTATGCGTTTAAAGGCTTATTGGATGCAGAACGCTGCATTTGACAACGATTTGTAATACTCACAGACGACATTTTACATCTCTGGAAAGTTATCGCGATGGCAACTATTATCTTTCATTGTGCGAGGTAAACGGTAGAAATACAGTGTTCATGTTACAAAGTAATCCACCAGGAATGTGCATGTAATGTATTTGATTGGCCAACACAGCGACGTGCCAGATTATGTCACGTTGCTCTGCAGCAAAAGTTGAGCCTGGTTCAACTTGTTTGCAGGGCTGGCCCTACGTTTTTTTGCTGCCGCCCTCTGTGTTGGCACCCCTGTTGCGTTGACGGACTGGCTCCGTTCAAATGAATGAGAGGGCTGCGTTTTTTCACGCAGGACTTGAGTCTGTCTGAATGTGAAAGGGATTTCCATTGTTTTAACTGATGCATCCTGGTGACATTATTTAAGCAGCCTTAAATTGGTTCTAACAATACTAGGAGTCAAGCGTACCTTCATGTGAAGGAGCAGCATCTCTGAATGTTTGAGGAGTACTGGGTATCTTTTCACCGCTGGTACGGCTGTATGTCAATGATTTGTGCTTTTTGTAATAATCAAATAGCTTTATCACCATGAAAACCCTTTAACAACATGTCTCCATCTGTTTCTGTGTCTTCTCCTTACAGGTGTGTGCTGTTGAACTGCTGTATGTGTGCTGTTTGTCAGTCTGTCCACCACCACTGTCTGCCTGCCTGTCTGTCCGTCCGGCTAGCCTGGAATGGGCCACAACTCCCAAAGACTAGAACACACCTCTTTATAACCTGAGCTCCACCGTCTGGACTCCGACATACTCACAGGTAGGAAGAAGAAAGAGCTGTTAAATGATCCGTCATTTAATCATTCTAGTCATCTATTATATTAACCAATGGTGGAAGATGGCATTTTGTATTGATTTTAATGACACATGTTGTTGGTCTTTTAGAGCCAACATGTTTTGGAAATTTGACCTCCACACCACATCCCACATTGACACACTGTTAGAGAAGGAGGATGTGACGCTGACCGAGGTGATGGATGAGGATGACGTCCTGCAGGAGTGCAAGGCCCAGAACCACAAACTGGTTGACTTCCTGCTGAGACCACAGTGCATGGAGGACCTGGTCACCTTCATCACACAGGAACCCAGTACTGATGTTGAGGAGAAGGTTAAATACAAGTAAGAGAAAAATGCAATTTGACACATATGTAGACATCACTCCAAGTCTCACTTTGTGTAGCAACCATTCATTGTGCCATTATGGTAAATGGTTGTGCAAGCTCACAGAGAACTGAGTAAAACTGGGGGCATTTGCAGTTCAATTATACAGTATAAAAATGTTCATTTATGGACTCCTCATGGATAACTGCAATGCACAATAAAAGTATTTTGGCAATCGTAGACTGTTTTGGGAAATGGTGGCCAAATAAACCTGTATTACAAAAGCCCTTTTAGACCAATTAGTTAAAGGAACTAAGCAGCCACAGGAACTAAACAAGGACCTAAAAGCAACTTTTGCACATTCCTGTTTGCGTTTCCACCACATCTGAAGACCACAAAGCATTTTATGTAGCTCACAGTTGTGTTGGCAAAAATGCTAAACTGTGTGTAAAGAACCATGAAAATTGGGCAGATTACACTAATAACACATAAAAGACGTGTGTTTGTTTGCCATGCAGTTTTGACACTCAAGGAAACGATAACATGAGTCATTGTGTTCTCACTGTAATGTGACTCTGATGTTTGAATGAATATAATGAATGGATGCAAGAGAGACATGAAGAGGTGGAAAATCAGAGTGAAAACCTGTCTCCAAAATAAACCATGTGCTGAGAGTTTTATGGTATTCAACGTAACCGCAATGGAACAAATAGCGAATTAAGTTTCATCTCTTGCTCACTTGCTCTCTTTAGTCGCTGCCTCATTTCTCTTCTCATCTTCTTTGCCCATGCTCTCTCTGCTTCACACATACACTCTCTTTAAGTCTCTTTATATTTGCCGGGAAACCAAACTATGTGTAACTGTTTTTAACATCAATGAATATGAAAAGAACTGTCCACCATGCCTTAATATCGATACTAGTGGTACCCAGTGCTTGTGAGTGATGTTCAGCACAGCGGACTCTGCCATGATCATTTCTGGGCTATCAGAAAGTATTACTAAACTTAAACCTCCTCATCAGACACCTTACTGTTTACCGCAGTCACCCTCCTTATCGCCACATTACAGCTACTAAATTAGTCTAACTGTAGCTAGCAGCAGACCAGTGGTAAGTGATAGTTTAGCGGAGTAGTTGATGTCCCATACGGTTAAAAACTACGAGCATTCAAGACGGTCAGTTTTCACATAATTTTAGACTATTATCATTATAATGTGTGGGGTTTTTTTTATACATAAGTTGTGGATTTTCACATTACACTCAGACAGTAGCAAGAAAAAAAGTGAAACCAATTATGCTCACTGATGAAGTAGTGGAGGCTCGTCCAGTGTAAACACCGCTTCACAGTATCGTAATCGTTGTATTGGAAGAATTTAAGGAACAGCTTTTGTTCTCTTCCAGGTATCCCAACATATCGTGTGAGCTGCTTACATCAGATGTCAGCCAGATCAACGACAGACTGGGAGAAGATGAAAAACTGCTGATGAAACTGTATGGCTTCCTCCAGAATGAGCCACCTCTCAACCCGCTCCTGGCCAGCTTCTTCTCCAAGGTCCTGTCCATTCTGATAGGACGCAAGCCTGAACAGGTAAGTCGGCTAGAAGAAGGGGTTTTATGTGAGAACAGTACAAGTTGTCATCTGATGTTTTTCCAGAAACCATACCAAAACGTAATCACTAGTAATCAGGTCACATGCTCTGAATCTTTTCTTTTCGTCTTTTCCGCTCTGTAACAGAATATTTTAGACCTGTAGGAAAGACTCCTTTGTACTGATTTAAAGGTGTGTATGGTTGGTTTGTCTGTGTTTGTAGATAGTGGATTTTCTGCGGAAGCAGGAGGACTTTGTAGACTTGATGATCAAACACATCGGGACATCTGCCATCATGGACCTGCTGCTCAGAATGCTCACCTGCATTGAACCTCAACAGCTACGACAGGACGTTCTCAATGTGGGTAGCTGTGGGACAGCACTTTCTCAGCTGTGCTAAAAATGATCCCCATCCCCCCAAAAATCCCCATCTGCTCACTGATCAAGCTGTTTGAATCGGACCATCACAACACAAAAGAACAGGCCAACAAATAAAATTTTACTCATTGTGATCTGGCATGGCTCAGCAAACATTAGCTGAGGACAATTGTCACTTAGCGTATGCTGTACAAAAGATAGTTCATGCTGCTCTTCTTGACTGACACATCAACATGAAGCCTTGGACAACCCCAACACGTGTTGATATGTCATTGGTCTTTGCTTCTGATTTTCAAACTGGAAGAACAATGGTGGTTATTGAGAACATTTTGAAGATGTTTTCTAAACTATCCACCCTAAAATGTTTCTAAATAAGTGGAGAACAAAGAGAAATGCACTTTGTAGTTATAAATAATGCTTATTAGTGCATTATTAAGTCTTGTTTTGCAAGTATTTTTTCATGTACGCAACTTTACAATATGCATTTGTAATTCAGTGGTAATTCATACTTTAGTTCTTGTTAGATGAGAGGTCTTGATATGCAGGAGTAGGATGAATTGGCAACATGGATTTGGACAGCAGATTACCAGAGGCTGCATTATTTTAGATTTTGGTCTTTTTGTAACGCTACTGGAAACTCAAATGTGGATTTGTAATTGGTAATTACATCTTATTTGGCACATATTCACGTAAACCAGAAAATAAGTCAGAATAAGCATTGGTGTTTTGTAACAGTAACCCATTTGCTACATGCAGGTGATAATGAATTGGTAAATATATCCTTTTTTTTTTTTTTTTTTTACTGTGAATTGAAGGTCTTGTTCTCTTGGTTTTCCTCCTAATATTTTATGCTGTCCTGACCACCTCTCTGTCCTCTCTCAGTGGCTGAATGAGGAGAAGGTGATTCAGAGACTGGTGGACATGGTACAACCTTCTCAAGATGAGGATGTGAGTTTCACACACTTCACTGTTTCTGCTTGGCCACCAGGATGTTAATGTCCTCTGTGGGCTCTTGATGAACCAGGGAATGTTTTGTTTGGTTTTCATTTAATCTTTGAAAACATTAATATGTGTTAAAATAGTTGTTAGAGAATTTGCATGCTGACTTCTACATTAAAGGATCGGTTCACCCAAATGACAAAAAATGCAGATATATTGCATTTTTTTAAGACATTTTTATCTGCATCAAGATGAATACTAATGTTTATTTTAAATCTTTATTTTAAAAAGGAAAAATAAGACTTCAGTTGGAGGATTGAATATGTTAAGTTTCAAGAGAGTCAAACTCAAAGCCACAGATTAATGGTTTTGGTTTGTCCACCTTTTTTTGACACAGAGACACTCCAATGCCTCCCAGTCGCTGTGTGAGATCATCAGACTGAGCAGAGACCAGATGTTCCAGGTCCAAGGCTGTTCAGAGCCCGACCCACTTCTGGCCACACTTGAAAAGTATGCATGAGTTTATCTACAAGAACTCTTACAGTCAGTACTGTACAGAACAAACCTTGTTCCTTCCCCAGGTGTTTTTGACTGTGACCTGACCCTTGACAACTACTAAGGTATTGAGGCTTATTAAATGTTCCTCAGGTTCTAATCTGCACCAGTGATTTTCACGTAGATCAAGCAGAGCAGTCATTTAGCTTTTATTTGCTCACCATTTTTGTTTTTCAGTTTATTTAGCACAGTGTGTGATCATAATACATTTATCTAACAATGGCTATTGTCATTTTTGCCTAGTAGGCTATTGAAAACAATCCCTGCCCTGCAGATCTGGCGAATTACTCTGAAGCCTGCTTTCCCTTCATCTTCATGTCTGTCCTCCTCCTCAGACAGGAGACGGTGGAGCAGCTGCTGTCAAATATCTTCGACAAGGAGAAGAATGAATCTGCAATTGTCAGTGTTATCCAGATCCTCCTCACATTGTTTGAGACAAGGAGACCAGCGTACGTCCTGTGGCCTCTGCCACTCTTGATTTTTTTTTAATTTGACATTGGATATAGAGTAGATGATGAGATTGTTGGAGAATGTGAGATGAGGACAAAATGCCTCATATGAAATAAAAAGGACTTGGGTTAAGAAATGAATTAAAGTTATGGCTTCTGTAAAAAAACAAACAAACAAAAAAAAAACTGAATTGTAAGTCACACATACACACATATATATCTTCACCAGACGACTTTGGTAGCTTCAGTATCAGATTCCTAACCCATAATTATTTTCCCAGTTGGCACTACTACATTGTGTTTGGTGAGCTAGTTCATTAGGTTCTGACTTTTTATGTTGTAGGTTTGAGGGTCATATGGAGTGCCCTCCTGGGATGTCTCACCCTTCATTCGCAGTCAACCACAGCATCCTGGAGGCTGTGAGACCCCGACTCAAAGACTTTCACCAGCTGCTACTGGAACCCCCAAAGGTAAAAACCACACACACAGCTGTGAGCATTTTTTTTAAATAACAATGTCTGGTAGATTAAAGTTACAAGGTCTGCATGGGACTATTTAATCTTAAATCCAACCCATTATCAGCTGTTCAGTTAAGTTTGAATTAGTGTGTTTTATCCAACGTTTGTAAACAACAGTGAATTTCCAGTAGCAGTAACACTTCTCTTAGAAAGCAGCTGAAGATGACAGATAGTCCAATCACAGAATCTGTTTGTGACAGAGGATCTTCTACCACATACTATAGAGACTGAGTAATTAGTATGGGTATATCCCAGTCAGTAGTGTGTGTATATTGAGCAGTGTTTATTTTCCACCAACAGAGGAATGTGATGAGGACAACTTGGGGGGTGCTGGACCCTCCTGTGGGCAACACCAGGCTCAATGTGGTCAGACTGGTGGCCAGTCTGTTGCAGAGCAACACACACAGCATAAACACAGAACTCATTAACCTCAACACACTGGGAGTCATACTAGTGAGTACTATCTTTGTTTTTGCTGTTTGTTTTGGGTCATTTTCACAGATTCTCACTACCCTGTTACAAGCTAACAGCTAAGTTTGACCTAAGATTGTGTTGTAAGGGATACATAAAGTATGCACAGTAGTATTTTTCTGTAGTTTATGATTTGTCTTTTTTATTTGAACCTCATCCATTTGATCTTTGACAGTACCTGCTGTACTCACTATAGCTATGCATTCATTTGGTTTTATAACTGACATTTTCAGGTTGAATTGCTTTTGCTTTCCACTGGAAAGATTGGTTTAGCTTGATCACTGAAGTGGCTGACCTGTGGGACAGAACAAGGCTATGTTTGTCACTGTGACCACAGATATCGGGAACAAAATAGCTGACTGTAACGTTACTATAACTGATAGGAAGAACGTACGAAAACAGGAACCATCTCATAATAACTGAATGTTTCTTCAGTATCCTGTTCATTTACTAATGTCTGTCTTTTTCTAATTATTTTTGTTTTTGCTCACAGGATATGTATTTCAAATACATCTGGAACAACTTCCTCCACATTCAGGTGGAGATCTGCACCGCCATGATTCTGGCTATGCCCCCCGCTCCTAATGACACCCAGCCAGACACAGAGCAAGAATATGCAAGGGAGAGCATTCTCATCAAAAATGTAAGGTTGGAATACTAGAGACAGGAGATATTTACATCAGTTCTTAAATGTCTCATTATTTGATGTCATGGTTTTGGTCTGCACAAGCTTTTACCTATAATAGGCCAATACTATAACCGCAACAGTCACTGCATTTTAGCAAACTAAAGCCGTCTTTAGGTTAAAAATACTAATATGAAGCAAGACATGTTCCAACTGAACATATTTCTTTGTATTTTTCTCTACCAGCTGTTTCAAAAGTGCCAGTTTATACAGAGAATCGTAGACGCCTGGAGCTCCAATGAGAAAGAACAGTAAGTGTTCTGCTCTGCTGCAAATGAGACCATGAGTAAGTTTGTCAGGTGTACCTGACCACGCTATTGTGTTGTCACAGTAGCAGACTAGGAAAAAAGTAGACGAAAACACCAAAGGTCCTTTGTTCTTTTACTACGATCACTGCTGGTCATGGTTTAGATTAGCTAAGAGACTGATGCTTGGTCTTAGAGGTCAAAGTAAGAACTCATATTGGAATGTCCTGTTAATTGTATTTATGTGTTTGTGTGTGATTATTATTTTTTTTGTTTTGTTTTTTGTTTTTTTAAAGGGCGGAAGGTGGTCGGCGACGAGGCTACATGGGTCACCTCACCAGAATAGCCAACTCTATAGTTCATAACTGTGACAAAGGCCCCAATGGCCCACAGATACAACAGCTCATCTCTGGTAAGGACTAGCTTCTGTCTGAGGCCTCATATCTCTCTGTACCCATCTGTCTTGTAAATCATCTTGATCTTCTTTCAGGTTCAGACAATTGACTCAATATTGTGTTATGTGTGAAGTTGTCATCATGGAAGTAATAATGGAATTACTTAGTCTATTTTTGTTTATCAAAATAACAAATGGCATCTCATGTGGACTTGAGAGCACAGTTATTCAACAGTTATTTTAAATATACAGTTTATGAAGATAGAGTACATTTGACGTGTGTGTGTGTGTGTGTGTAACACAGAGCTCCCAGCAGAGGACCGAGAGAAATGGGAGACCTTTATTTCTGGGCAGCTGGCTGACACAAATAAGAGAAACACTGTTGACCTGGTAAGTAACCACATGAACATTAACACTGATATCAAGCTTAAGATTTATTTCACTCTACATGTAGGGTATACAGTGCTGTTATTTAGACAGTGAGACATTTTTTTTATTGTTTTGGCTCTGTAGCACAGCACAAGCAAATATCAAGACCAATGTATATCATTACAACATGTTAGGACAGCTATGCCTGTAGTGTGGTGTGGTGTGGAAGGCACATCGAGGAAGTCGGTAGTTTTTTCTCTCTCAGGCCAACCCGTTCTGCTAAATGAATTTTATCTTTAGGTGAATACACACCACATCCATTCTTCCAGTGATGATGAGGTGGACTTTAAAGACAGTGGCTTTCACCAGGACTCCTCTCTACAACAAGTAAGAACTAAACGTACACAAATGCGTACATGCACACAGAGCAGGCCCATAGCCACACAGACCTAGCTGATTTTTCTATGACAATCTTAAAGAGAAGCTCTGTTGTTTTGCCATGTGAGCCTTTCTTTATATGGACATGTATTAGAGGCAAATCCTCTAAGTCTCAACAGAGTTGGTCAGCGTGAGACAGTTCTTTAAACTACTGTGAGAATCAGTTGTACTTAGACAAAATTACTTTTTATCGCGTTTGCAAAGAAGGGTTAAATATATCATCAGAATAAATGACCCCCCAAAAAAGAGAAAACCCTCAATCATGATTATACACGGATGCCGTGATCCATTGTTAGAGCAAACCTACCTTTCCCTAAATTAGAAAAAGTGCAGATGAAACAGAATTTAAATGTAGAGGCTTAGATTAGCTGCTTTGAGAAGTTCAAGTCTTAGTGAAGAATACATTACAGGCTACATGAGTAGAGTAATTGATGATGCAGTCGACATCAGTTTCTTTTGTCATTGAACAAACTCACCACTCGGGAATACATATGTTTTCCTGGAGCCCTTGCCATTGGTTGCTTGTTGAGTTGTAATACGCCATATGCAGTGCTGCATATCCTCAAAAGTTTAACTATTTTTATACGTCAAAGAGAAATACGTAGAGTTCAGAAGCTACATGTCTGTAAGAACAGGCCTTTAATCTTACGATATTTTGTGACTATGGGTCATGCACAGTAACAATCTACAGGAACATCTCTCTACCATGTTTTGAATTGCTTTAATTAACTACTAATGTTATTTAGGAAACTTTACAGTTTTAAATAGAATAGACTTGACAGTTTGTTTTTTCACTAATGTTCAAGCATTTGGGCATCTGACTGTAAATGCATGTTTGTGCTTTTTTAGTTATTAACCCTTCTAGTCTACATGTTATACATTCTGTGTTTTTTCAGCTTAGTATATGCATTTGCTATTTTCTGTACTGCAAGCAATGACCAGCTTTGTGTAGAGCCAAGACTATATCATTATCGTTGGTCCTGGGTTTTGCCAGGCCTTTTCTGATTATCAGATGCAACAAATGACGTCCAATTTTATTGAGCAGTTCGGCTTCAATGACGAAGAGTTTGCTGATCAGGACGATGTTGTGGAGTGAGTACTCATCCTGCATGACTGCACTTGCTGTCTACATATTACTGTGTAAACTGAAGGGACAGGGCACTAAAGACATTACAAAGCTGGTTTTGTGTTTGATTCCTTTTCCAAGGCTTCTTGATGATTGATTGGACCAGACACCTTATATTTCAAAATAATTTTACTCAGGAATAAAACTGATGCCATTACCTCCAAGATATACCTTATTTCTGTTTTGATGTGGCTGCCATAATAAATCCAAAATGTGAGAATAATAAGAGAAGAAACCATATCCAGCTTCTGTGTTGTCCTTTGCTGTCCCACTGTCCATTCCTTAGTGCAAGCTGCTTTTGGGACTGTAATCTTATGCAAAGGTTGTGGGAGATCAATGATTTAAAATGTCTGCTTCACATTAAACAGTTAGTGGGGTGAAGTTTTTTTTTCCCCATAGATCGTGGGCATTATCAGACTATGCAAGATGAGGTGCCTCTTGTGTAACAAAAAAAATTGGGCTGGGTGAAATAAGCAGTACACCAATACAAATGTTCGGAATTTATTCCTCAAGTCATGACATTAATCCTTTTTAATTGTTTTACAAAAGAACAGTTTTGTTCTCACATACAGTAGATCTCCAATAGAGTAAGATGCAGGTATGGATTTATAAAAATGGGAAGTCTGCAGGTCCTATCTACTAAAATACTTCCACTCAGTAGTTATGAGTAATGACTGGCAAGATCTGTCTTGATGGTGTCAGCAGTGCACAATCGTGTTATTGTTATCATATACATGTTAAATAAAGAGCCAAATAACCTCAGAGCATTGACCGTATCCAGCCTCAATGAGAGACTGTTTCACAAGGCTGAAATGGCTGATTGAACACACACCTACAGAAGCCGAGAACGGCCATGCTGCAATGCATTATGTCTTTCTGTTAGAGATAACTTATCAGTCCTTGTCATTTAAGGAGAAGACTACGAGATAAATTAACCTGTTATCACGAGAAAATGAGCGTTGTTATCTCCAGATAACAATAAATAACTTGTGATCTCTAACGGCATTAAAAAAATAATTGCAAGCACGGCTTCCGTACACACCAACATTTCCTGCTGTCTTTAATTCTCTGCCAATTCTACATGATACTATTTGATGCCAATGTGTAAATTAACAGAACAGTTGTATTGGTGGACCTGATAATGTTCCCACTCTAGTTAAGACTATGGTCTGTCTGGTGGTCTTCCATCTGTGCAGTCAAGATGCCTGGAACATATCTGACTTACTCTTCAAGCGCCAACAAAGAGAGGACTTGGCTTTCCTAAGGCCTGAACAAATATACACTGCACATCATCTGCACTAAAACTTATTCTACAGGTTGGGTAGTTGCCAGGTGTCATGAATGCACAAGTTGGAAGGTAAAGTGGGATTAGGTGAAGAGTAATTTGGGATACAATTACTGTCTTAAATATGTGCCATTTCTGTTTTTCAATTCCCAAACTTTGAGTAGTGGGGGATAGTAGAGAGTGTAGATAGAGATTCCAGAGTTGCTGATGGGGAATGGGGATTTTTGGGTTCATGTGTGCACAGGAGTTAAAAGTGTGTAGTGTTGTTTATGAGTTAATTGCAGCCTTGTTCACTTGTTTCCCACTGGAAAGCTTCAGGCTGATCTTCTGATAGTGTTTATTAAAAGCACCGGTCTCAGATAAGATCAGTATTAGTTTAATTAAAGGGTTTCCAGTACTGAGATAGGCCCAGGATGTTTCTCGGCACAAAAACTGGCACTGGGGGGAAACTGCTAGCGCTGCTATTCTAATCAGCAACTATTTTGATTATTGATTGTTATTTTTCAAGCAAAAATGCCAAACATTTGATGGAAAGTTTAGAAAACATCACCCTAACCTCTGGGAAATTGTGGCAAGCATTTTCACTATTTTTTACTTTTTGTAGATCAAACAAGTAATTGAGAAAATCGTCAGCAGATGAATTTATATTTATATACAGCTGAAAGTGTTTTTTACCTTTTGATAGCTAGGGTGGCAGTTTCTCTCTGCTTCCAGTCTTTGTGCTAAACTAGGCTTAATCATGAGCAGATATTAATCTTACATTAACTCCCAATTCCCCCAAATGTTGGACTTTTCCTTAAATGATTGAAATGCTGTTTTAAATGTTGAATACAGAATATTTTTCCACTAGGCATAGTTGAAATTGGCCATTTTGGCTTCCATCTTAAAGTTTCTTCTACCTGCGACTCTTTGCCCTTCTTTGATCAGTTTACAACACAACACATGCATGTAAAAAAACAAGTGGCTATCAAAATGTTTTTTTCTCCAGCACTATCCCTATGTTACCATGAACCTGGCATAGGGTGAGAGTAAGTTTAAGTTTTCCCAGCAGTATTGAAGATGAAATGTTACAGCTGTGTGTTGGAGCCTGTCTGCCTGTGTGTTGCCATATATGTGGATGCCTAACAACCCTAACTAAACTAAACTCTGTTCTCTTTAACATTGCAGTATTCCCTTTGATAGAATATCAGACATCAATTTTTCACTGAATACAAATGAAAGTGTAAGTACTTTGATTATTAATCTTGAATTCATAAGTAGTCAATGTGAGAGGGGAGTGTAAAATTCTCATGAAACAAATGGAAATGTGTTATTTTATTAATATGGCATGTCTTATATTTCCTGATATTGCTGTTAACATTCATTTAGAATTTCAGTGTCTTCTAGACAACAATTGTATGTATAGCAGATATATAGAATATGAGGATTCATCTGGTTAAAATAAAACTTTGCTATTACCTGCATTTGAACCACAAGCTTGGAGCAAGACACAAATGTCAAACCCCAAAACCCGATTTTTATCAAATACTGCACCAAAACCAAAATGTAACAGAACAGGGGTGCAGATGTAAAACATGAGCACCCCCTTCTCTTTTTTTTCACATTTTGTCATGTTGCAGCCTTATGCTAAAATCATTTAAATTCATTTTCCCTCATCAATTTTTAGAATTTTCTACAAATTTATTAAAAAAACAAACTGAAATATCAAACTGACATAAATATTCAGACCCTTAACTCAATACTCAGTTGAAGCACCTTTTGGCAGCGATTACAGCCTCAAGTGTTCTTGGGTATGACAAGACAAGCTTTGCACACCTGTATTTGTGGATTTTCTGCCAGTCTTCTCTGCAGATCCTTTTTTCCCTTCTGTGAGGTGGGATGGGAACTGTCAGTGGACAGCCTTTTTCAGGTCTCTCCAGAGATGTTCGATAGGGTTCAAGTCCGGACTCTGACTGGGCCACTCAGGAAATTCACAGAGTTGTTCCTAAGCCACTCCTGTAGTCTAGGCTGTGTCCTTAGGACCGTTGTCCTGTTGGAAGGTGAACCTTTGGGCCAGTCTGAGGTCCTGAGCACTCTGAACCAGGTTTTCATTAAGGATATCTCTGTACTTTGCTCCATTCAGCTTTCCCTCAGTCCTGACCAGTCCCCCAGTCCCTGCCTCTGCCCCCACCGGTGCCTGGTTTCCTTCAGACATGACACCTAGAATCAAGGCCAAGCAGTCGGTTTGATCAGACCAGAGAACTTTGTTTGTCAAAATCAAGTCCTTTAGGTGCTTTTTTTGCTAACTCCAAGTGGGCTTTCATGTGTCTTTTACTGAGGAGAGGCTTCCGTCTGACCATTCTGCCATAAAGCCCAGATCGGTGGAGTGTTGCAGTGATGGTTGTCCTTCTGGAAGATCCCAGCCTGGCCAGCTCTAGGAAGAGTCCTGGTTGTTCCAAACAAACTCCATTTAAGAATTATGGAGAGCACTGTACTCTTGGGAACCTTCAATTCAGCAGTTTTTTTTGTAGTCTTCCCTAGATCTGTGCCTCAACACAATGCTCTCTGAGCTCTGCAAGCAGTTCCTTCAATCTTATGGCTTGGTTTTTGCTCTCATATGTATTGTCAGCTATGAGACCTTATACAGACAGGTGTGTGCCTTTCCAGATCACGTCCAATCAGTTGAATTTACCACAGGTGGACTCAAAACCTCTCAATGATGATGATGCACCTAAGCAAAATTTCTAGTGTCATAGCAAAGGGTCTGAATACTTTGTCAGTGTGATATTTCAATTCTCTGTAATATAAACACAAACACACACACAGTATTTCCATTGAGGTGGCTCTGTTTGAGGCCTGCAGGGCATCTGTGGATTTATACATGTTAATGTCTGCTTCACGGCTGAGTGGCTTTTGTTCTGCAGGATCCAACCCTAGTTTGTATGTGCATGTACTGTACATATAAGCTGTGTCTTTGTAAGTATGTGGCCCGTGTGTGTGTGTGTGTGTGTTTTTCCCCAGGCGAATATAGCTTTGTTTGAGGCTCGCTGTAAGGAGAAAATCCAGCAGTTTGAAGATGCTGGTTCAGATGAGGAGGATATCTGGGATGAAAAAGATGTCTCCTTCGCACCAGAGGCACAGAGACGCGCCAGGTTAGCTAAACACACACACACACACACACACACACACACACACACACACACACACACACACACACACACACACACACACGAGATGTTTATCTATGTAATGTCATACTGAATAAACTTCTATTTTGACTTTTACACCTTTTAAGTCATCATCCTTCTACCTTACAAAGTAAATGTAAATTGTCTAGGAAACCAAACTCACAGGCTTCATTAGAAAATGTAAACATTAATATGTGCTTTTTAGCACCTGCCTTAACAAACCAAGCTGTGTGAGTGTGGACATCTCTTGCATTCCCAATATACAGAGAGAGGATGAACTCTGTTGATGTGTGTGTCCACCTCAGGAGCTCAGGCAGCACAGACAGTGAGGAAAGCACCGACTCTGAGGAGGAGGATGTGAAAAGAGATCCATTTGAAGCTTCCAACCCCAGCACCGATGACAGAATGGAAGTCGACACAGGTTTGTGTACCCAAATACTACATATCAACCCAAGGACAGAACAATAACAAATGGACCCAAGGAAGAACATTATGTCCTCGACTTGGTTCAGGATTCCAATTAGAATAAGATTTAGTCCAATGAACATCATTCACCATTAATGAAGTTCAGGTTTTTGCATGTCGTGCTGATAGTGAGGGTTATGAAATCACTACACGGTTTCCTGTCCACACAAGTTGGGGTGGGCAGCATTAGAAATGGTTCAGTGCCATTTTTTTTTTTTATTTGTAAGAAAACCATGTTTTTTGGGGGCGGGGGGGGTTTCAGTACCTTACTTTTTCTGACTGTTTTCTTTATCCTTGTTGTTTCTTAGGGCCTGTGTGGACAGCCAACTTTGACGACATCCCCATGGACACAGGTACATCTACAGCTCCGGCCTCCAGCCCCAACAACCCTGCTGCCTCCTCTCCTTTGTCCTCCTCCTCTTCCACAGAGATCCTCCCAGAGGCAGCATGGAGCTCCTCTTCTGCTGCCACTTCCAACTCTGAAACAGGCTGGGCTGATTTCTCCAACTTCACCCCTGTCAGGTAGGACATCCTGACACACTCTGGTTCAGTTTCTGGTAGTGTGCCTGCAGTGCTGCAGCTACAGAAGAGCATCTTATCTGAAAGTGCTTCATTAAGAGGAATTTTTCTCTTTCAGCCCCAAAGACCCTCTGAGGTGCAACTCTCCTGTTGCTATGGAAACCAGCATAGAGACAATGGACCCTCTGGGGGTCAATGCACCCATGCAGCCTGAAGGTGAGATGTGTTCATGTCCACACTGACAGAGTGTGAGACGTATGTACATCCATGTGATCTTGAGACACACACACACACACACACACAAACCAGGGCTCCCTCTAACATTTTCATATCTGTGGCTTTAACTCTTCCTTGTTGTTTGACACATTTTGATATGAAATTTAACCCTTGCTATTGTGTATGATTTCATTTGATTGTCTTTCAGCAGTAAAATCTAAAGCAGTGAATGTATCTCCTGTCAGGGGAGCTGTGAGTTGTTAACTGTTGAAACAGCTTAAATGATCTTGACATTAGTCAGATCTGACACCTATTGTTGCCTTTCTTAACACCCCCCAGACTGTGATGGCTGGTTGGGCACCAGTGTGGCTTCTCCCTCCTCCACCTCACCTAAGGATTGTGGGAGATCTAAAGCGGAGGAGGAAACGGCCTGTTGTGAGCAGCGCAGCATCACAGAGACGGTCATCAATGGCTCTATGAAAGAAACGGTCAGCCTCACTGTTGATGCCAAGACTGAGACCGCCGTCTTCAAGAGGTTCGCCAAACACATCCACACAAAAACCACTGCATATGCCTCTGTGCTAAAATGACTGAAGGGCATTAGTAGCATTTCCGTGCTAATGTTGTGGTCCAGTGGGGAACACTCCAATGCTCTTACATTATGGTGTCTTTACCAGAATGGCTACATGTCAAGATGTCTCTCATTAGTGTTGTCACATCTGTTTGAGTGCCCTTACACTATCACTCGGTCACAGCTCCTGTAGAGGCAGTGTTAAATTTAACACAGGACCCGGGCCATTTAAACACATCTACTGGTTGGACAGTGTTTAATTAAAATTGTTAGATTGCATTTTAAGCATTATTCCACTATTGATTTATTGACATTTGCTGCAAGCATTTAGTTTGCTCTAGTGGACAAAATCAAGTGGCAGCAGTGGGACAGACATCTGTTCTCAGTGCAACATCTAAGACAAAATACCAACAGCTCGCTTTGTTCTGCCCCATGTGAATGAACCTCCCACTTGTTTGTTCCTCTCCTCCTACCTGTGCACCGTGTGCTCAGGGCACCAAAATACCAGACAGACGTGCAAAGCCAGTTTCTAGGTCAGAGCCTTAAACTGGTTCAGTTGTCTTACATTTTGTGCTCATTCTTTCACTGTCTAATAATCTGTGGTGGTTACAGCTCACATAATCCAATGGCCTAAAAGAAACTACACAGCCATGACTATGTGGTGAACTGCTGTACGCTAATTGTATATTTAGGCTTTAGAATGATATTCCATCATCCATGCCTACAAGGAGTTATTATTAATGCCTTCATAGTGAAATACTAATAAGTCCACAGCTTTTAAAGTTGGTTGTCCTCTGTCCCCTTGTTGATTCTGCATTATATTGTCTGTCTGTCTGAGTAAATAACAACTGTCTTATGAACTGAGCGACACTTACAACCTGAGCTTCCCCTCCTCTCTCTCTTGCTGTGCGTTGTGGGTGTGGTCTTCTTCAGAGTGTTGAAATCTTATCGGTATGTACAGCCAATCAGAGATCAGCCTGCGGCCGTGATGTAGTCTTGTTGTCACGTCAACCACCAACTTTACTTTCCCAATTTTGATCTTCTTTGGTTTCAGCTCCTTGTTTGTTTATTTCATTATCTCCATTCTGCATGTGTTTCTACCAAAGGTGTTGTCCAAGTGCAGTTTTTTAAGTTGATAAAATTTTTATCTTAACAGGCCAAACCCATTTAAGACAAAATTACTTTTTGAAATAACGCAAGTAAAATTGCCCCCAAGTTTTCTGATGATTTGTGATACTGTTTAGTTAAAGAACACCTTTAGGCTCCAAAATAAAAGGCACTAAATGTCAGCGTATACACTAGTGGAACAACATCACACCACTAAGCTACGCGTGTGCACACACATGCACACACACAACGCTACATTGCTAAGCAACACAGTGTTTGCTGACGCTTTCATCTGTATAGTGAGTTAAAACTAAAATAACTGAGTTTGTTGTTGTTGTACTTACCTGTCTACAGCAAAGTCAACCCTGCCTGACAGGTCTGGTCATCAGGTTCTGACTGAACACGCTTGTGACCACAAAATGTATTTTACTGATGGTACAATATGTTATGACCTCACATTTGTATGGTAGTTAATGTGAATAAAGATCTGTCTGTACACTCATGACCGTTATCTGCAGCAACATCAGAACAGCTAATGCATGGCCCTATGTGTACTTCTAGTTACATAAAACAATACGCACTATTACAATAACAATGATAATCTTAAAGTAGAAAGATGGATGCATTTTTAGTTTTCCGATGCAGTGAAAACACAAAAGCTTCTAGGGTTGTCAAAAAAAAAAAGGATTCACTTAAGTATTGGGTATCTTTTTTTTTTTTTTTAACGATTTGTTTGATTCCTGAATTGAGAGATAGATACCCAAGTTTAGTGATTGGGAGATAAGCATATCGTCCCAGCCCTAAAAGCTTCTGACAAAAATATCGATGGTCCTATGGTCAAAGGACTAGCACCCAAAGTATGCAGGACGAACAATGCAATTTTTTTATTTTTTTTTTAGCATTAAACTTTAGCATAGTAGCAATATCTTTCTAGTTTTATAAAGTTTCATTAAGCATTGTTGTGTTCCTTTTGTACACTCAAGATGTATATGGTTTTTGTCACTACTTGGACTAAGACTATTGTTAACCAAGCATGAAGGTACTGGTATGAAAGTTATTGCGTTTGGTGAAAAGGGAACATGTTCCACAAATGCAACAATAACCAGAGGTTTTTAATTGGGCGCATCTCCTTGGAGCGTGACGACTTCTTTTCTGAAATTGACAAATGCTGAGTAATTGCAGCACCTGTAGCACCTCAAATGTTGGATGTTTGTGGGTGTTTTGCTTTGATTGAGGCCTCATCAAGATTATTGGTGGTTCTCTGAGACAAAGCAAGACTGACGGCTGGCACGATCAATTTTGGTCTAATCCATTTCTAAATCGGTTTGTAGGCCTGCCTACTGTTTGCTGGCTCTGCAGCTACAGAGTGTTGGAGCTAAACAATCCAAACTGTTGACTTTCTCCATTTGCTGTACATTTTGATGCTTTTCCTACATACTGTTCACAGTTACCCATTTCAACACCTCCATCCTTTGTTTTACTGTGTGCTCCGTCAGTCAGTTCAGCATGCATCGCTGTTCACATCTCACTGTGTTCTCTTTGTGTTCTGTGGGGAAAGTGGTTGGTACCAATCACCTCATATGATATTAATGTGTATTTGTGTGATTGTGTGTGTACCTGTGTGTTCCAGTGATGAAGAGAAGAGTGCTTCTTCAGAGAAATACTCAGTAGTGGAGTGTGTGGATTCGGAGAGAACAGGCTTCAGCAGCTCAGCATTAGCCTGCTGCCCCAAAACAGGGTCAGACACAACACACACCCCCACACACACACTTACACTTACCCGAAGAAAACCAAAGTGTGAACAGGCTCTGCAGAATTCAATTCAGTTCAGTTTTATTTATATAGCGCCATATCATAACAATGTTATCTCAGGGCACTTTGTCATAAAGAGCAGGTCTAGACCGACTCCTTATGTTCAGCACTACTCATATGGATACATTCACTTACGTGCTATCTTTGACCCTGATATGTGTGGGATTTTCAGTGTGTGGTAAAAAGCTGTTCCAAAATCAGAGAGTCACAGTTTATGTTCCTTCATAACTGTAAGTCAATTTAGAGCAACAAGCTATCAAATGCATCACCATCTTATTGCAGCCAGCAGCAGCGCCAGAGCCCTTCACTGTGCCTGCCACCGGAATAACTATAGACTTTCTACTATTTAATTAGAATCAATTGGTGAATTTAAAATGTGATTAGAGATTGGTCAATTGGTTTTCTGTAAATAATGCATTACAACGCTCAAAATAAAAACATAAAAAGATATTTTATTTTTACAAATGATTTCCTTTGTCTTTAAGTTTCTCTTTGCTCTTTAATTGAAAGACAAATAAGCAATCTGCAACCTAAACATTTAATAAAATCCAGCCCACGGAGCAACAGAAGCTGGCCTAGTCAAATTTAACTGCAAATTTTAAAAAGGCTTTATCAATACCACAATATAAAACACCCAGGCACTGTACTTTTATGTCTGCATCTGCACCAGCTACTAAAGCACATCTGTAACTGGTCTAGGTGTTGGGTCTATAGATTAAGGTAGCACCAAAACCAATTTGAGGTATTTGTTTTACAGATCCTGTAAAGGTAACATGTACATCTTGGACTGTAGCTTACATTGTACCATCACCCAACAACAATCATGTTAATATGACTGTAGGCTAGCTATTTAGTGATCGTTTTTCCTCCTCTCTCCTGTGTGTCCTGTAAGCAGTGAGAAGTGTCGGCCCACTGTGGAGCTTCCCAATGGTCCTCTAGAGGAGATGTCAGCCACTGAGGGGGCCAAGTAAGTGTGACTCTGCTTGTGCACTATGTGTAGGAGTTGGATTTTGTGGGCTGCACCACTAGACCAGTGCTGTGTCTCAAATCGCGTACTTCCGTTAGTACATTATGTACTTACTTGTGTAGTGCGTGAATTCCGACAAGTTAGTGTTGTCTCAAATCGAACACGGCTGTTCTGCACTTACTGGAAATGACGATTGCAATATTTGGCCGCTTCTGCTTCTTCTTCTTCTTTTTAATGGCGAAGTGCAACCGGGCGGAGCATTATCGGCAAAATTTTACCGCGATTGCCGCACGCCAGAATTTCTCCCGGCTCATTTGCTCACTTGACTTAAATTCAATTTGATTCAAAATGAACGTGCTTTTACTTTTAGCCGTACCAATCACAATCACAGCCGCCAGTTTCATATGTTGGTGGTCCCTCCCCTTCCGCTACGTAGCCAAGATGGCGACCACTGAGGGTGAGAAGTGTGCAGCGTTCCACACTTTCTGACCGTTATGAGTACACCATCCGGGTACTAATAGTGCACTGCACTTTGCCATACTTGTCAGTGTGAACGCACTTATGCACTCAAAATAGTAAGTGTAAATACGGAAGTACGCGATTTGAGACACAGCACAGGAAAGCCCTCAAACGTCATCTTTGCGTTTCTTCCCAGACTGGACCAGAGTGCTGCGTCCTCAGAGCCAGCTGTAAATGGGCCGGCGTGAGGGTCGCCAATGTCAGCCAATGGCCAGCCTGTTCTGCCATGGAGGGCCCTCCTCCTGGCCAACCAGTGGAGGCCACTGCTCAGAGCTGTACCAATCACATGCCCCCACCAGGACCAGCAATACTCCCATCGGCTTATCACAGACAGACAGACGGATGGACAGGTGTAAAGACACATGTTGAACTGAAAAGCAAAATGAGAGACATACTCAAATGGATACAGAATCATTTTTTTTCTGCATTTGTTTATATACTATTGTTCTTATGAGGTGATGTGCGACTGATATCTTGCCACTCAAAATTAAATAGTAATGTTGCTATAGTTAAAGAAATGATTGTATGAATAAAATATTTTATAAAAAGAAAAATGTATACAGAAACCTAAGATGAATCACCACAGAAACAGAACCCACCCAACCACTAAGCTGTTGTTACTGGCTTGATCTGTCCGACACTTAATACAACAGTCCCTATATTTAAAATTCTCCCCCACCATTGGTCTGTGTCTCTGAGCAAAGCTGCTCCCACCAATTGAAACCCATTTTAAATGCCACACTTAAAGTTTTATTTTGCTGCAGCTATTATTTGTAAATGATTTTCTCTTGTATTCGTCTGCATCCAGTAAGATTTGACAAGCTTTTTTGCTATAGTTTTTTATTTTATTTATTTATTATGAAAGTATGATGGTTATGTTTTGTTACTAAAGAGCCATACCAACACACCCTCTCTAGACCCTTCTAGCAGGCTGCATTCATGTTAACTGGGTTCCTACCTCGCAGCTAGAAGGCTAAACAGGAGAGATGCAGTATGTCGTCATCACAGCCTAAACTGGGAGGTGTAAATGCATTCTGAGCTTGTGTTTGAGTACCAACAAAACCTCTTGAGAACCACAGTCCTCCTCTTCTTTTTTTTTTTTTTTTTTTATCTGAAGTGCTTTTTATTCCAGTGGTTCTTCCTTTACACGTTCTCATTTAGAAAATTCAATTGCAGTGTGCAGAAGTGGGATTTTGTAGCTACAGCATTTGAGAGAACTTTGTAGGGGAGTGAAAGGGCTGTTAAAGACAAACCACATTAGGAACATGAAACGAAATTTTAAGAAATAGGTTACCCTCTGCAAGATTAGCCAAAGCCCAGCCTCGAGGAGCCAAGTGGGATTCACTCACTTGATGAGAAGATTTTCTATCTGAAGAGAGCTCGTTTAAAATTATAAATTTGGACAGTTGTGATATCCACTGCTGACCAAGTTCCAGCCACAGGTTTTTATTCTTGGACTGTGTTAAAATTGACAGGAGCACTGTGAAAAACACAGCAGCTCTTTTTTTGAGGTGGTGTTGGCAAATCAGGGTGCCGACACACAGGGCTCAGGCGAGGAACGTGGCTCAACGTTTGCTTTAATGCAGTGTTACATCCGACAACACACTGTTGGCTAATCAAATCAGTGCATCAAGGGCTTCCTACTTTCCTTCCTGCATTGACTTTTATCTTCTTAGCAGTAACCACCCCGACCCTGTGTTTTGCTGTGATGTTTAATCCAAGAAGTCCAGTTTGAGTAAAGCAGTTTGAAGCATTTTTAGTGCTATTGTCAGTCTGAACACACCCTTGTTCCACCTCCATTTTCTTCTTTAAATCACCACCTCTACTTGAAAATCCACCTTCAGGAGGCATTGGATTGACTTTTAAAACGTCCCATGGTTGTGTTCATACATATTGTAGCTGCCTCTGTATATATGGGTTTTAGTTTTGTCTTCACCAATTTGTGAGAAACTCAAGGCTCTTGAGCTGCCAGATGCCTAACTTTCTTTTCTTCACATAAATAAAGGACCAACTTGTGACAGACCAATTGTTAGTCTACTGAGGAAAAAATGAAGATGAGCTCATCTTGATTGGCAGCAGATCTGGTGCAGCATTGCTGCTGAATATCTGTCCACATTAGGTGAACTTTTGGCACCAATGCATCTACTTGTAGCAGGGGTTTAAATGACTTATATGTTGCTAGAAATTACTCTTCTGCCACTTTCTTGGCCCTTCTCTTCCTTTCCAAATGTGACAGCTTTTTTCATCTTGGCAACACGTGATTCACTGGTTGGGATTTGGAAAGGGAAGAATTTTTTTACAGATGATAGTACAACTTAATTCCATTTTGTTTTGTCAGATTATTAACTGATTAAATTTCATCTTAATTTCTGAAGCTAAGTGGTCTTTGCAGATGGTTTATTGGGCTTGTCTGTCATGACTGAGGTTTTATTAGGCCTGTTGCACAATCCCTCCAGAGGTTTCTTTAGAGATTGTTTCTTGAATACTGTCATTATAGGACTCCTTTTCAGAGAGTGAAAGTCATCCTATCTCCATACAATTACCCATATTTATGGGTCGACCAAGGCTTTAAAAAAATGTCTTAATGAATCTGAATTTACATTTAATGCGACACTGCATCAGAGGGAAGTTATCACTGGCTGTTACATGTTACCGTCATCTGAGGCATTTCTGCATTGAACACCAGTGTAAACGTGAATGGTATTTTCAAATACAACATTGAGAAAAGGTGGGCTATGGAGAAGTTACGGATTTTGATGGTGGCCGTAGTTCAAGAGCACTGATGTCCGCACCGCTGCAAGTTCTGGCAGTCACGGAAAACCTGAAAAAGGTCAGTCTTTTTTTTCTCCTTTTTTTTGTCTCGATTTTTGAACAATTGAAGGTGTAAGTTAAAAACTGAGCATACATCAAAATTGTGTTTTGTTTTAAAAATAATCAGACACAAGTGTCTTATTACTAATGCCTTTCACTGTAAAAGTTACAAACTGCTAACACTAAATTGCTATTTATTTTTCCTTATTATATAAGAATGATGCTTTTACCTTTTACAATTTAGAAATCAGAACATTCTCAGAGTACTTGGGAGGTTTGTGCACCTGACCAAATACCACACTGTAGGGAGCTAACCCCACAACATACTGTACTTCCAGGTACCAGTGTCGTGACCTTACCTTTGAACCAGAATAAGACATTTACGTGTATAGACATACTGATGATTTTCTCTGATACAGCGGCGTTATCTTGGAGGCATGTCACACTGAAACAATACAACAGGCATTGCCCCAACAATGATGTAACTTTGATAAGAACAAAAGCAGACATGATATTCACTGTGATGCCTTAAGTTTGTAGTCTCAGCAAGTCATTGGTCATATCTTACTGAAATGATTTGGAAACATGGTTGTATAGTAAAAGACATCTTGAAATCTACAGCACATGTGATACACCTTTTGAAAATTATCAGCATAATATAAATGTTTATTTGTAGTACATTTATTGCATACAAAATACTTAAGACCTTTTCAAATCAACAGATAGAAACCAAGTACATTTTATTTGCCTATTTCCTGTAAGAAGTACAACGATTCCCTAATATTGACCTAGATTTTCATGTAATTGCACCTTAAACCTACTAAGCTCTGGAAAAAATGTTCCAACGGTTTGGGTGAAATGTTAAAACCTTGCAGTATGTGTTTGAATTACTCCACTGATGGGTCCTGCTGGGCGGAATGGGTATTAATTACTATTACACATCTATTTCAGAGTTTTTCCCACAAAATCTTAAAATCATCTAAACAGATCAGAAAAATACAAATTATCTTAAAATGTGAATCCCACAAGTCTTTCTCTGAAACATCATCGTGGTTATGAGTGAGTGAAACAAACATTTGTAGTAACTTGAGTTTAAAAATACTAAGTAGGGAGATTTGCACTGTTATTATGACCTTTCTTTCTTTCGTTTGTCCCACTCTGTGCACCATCCCAAATGCAAGTGTATTAAAGTGTATTGGGTAATATTCCCTGGGTTTCGCCTCTCAGGCAGCCTACTTCCTAGTGGGAATTTCTTAATTGAGGGGAGATTCTAGCTGTACCCTAGCATTTAAGTTTACTCCCCATAGCTTACAGTGTTTAATCTGCAGATTTCTGACCACAGCTTGTTTGTTTTTCTCCACTGAGGTGGTGGTGTTAGACAGCCGGAAACGCTGCTGCCTGACAGATCCAGCTCGAGGCGAAAATCCCTCATGCTGACGTCAAAACAAGTTGTGTTGACAGCTAGCCCAGCTAGCCTGATGTTAGCTAGTCTTGCGTCAAGATCGAGTCTTGGCAAATCCCTCACCGACTCTCATGGTCTTACACGTCTGATGGCCATATTTCATTCATGTAGTGTCTAGTATCTGTGTGAGACATGCAGGATAGGTATAGCGAGATAGGCTTTGTCCAGCAAATACTCGGTTTGAATTTAGTGCCGAGAAAAAATGGCTCAAACCGAGGCAACGACACATCTCTCAGCGACTTCTCAGGTGGGCTAATGTTTGGTAGCTTGTTAGCTACAGTGGCTGTGTATCACTGCTAAAATACTTGGCTGTAATGCTTGTATAGGTTGGGTGAATCTCACACGAAGTCGAGTCTAGTGTTTTTCTTTTAACGAACGTGGGAAACGTTCAAATATGCCGAATTCCCGCGAAAATGTATCTTAATTTCTTCGCGTTAACATTGTTTCAGTACTGTACATTAGTGAAGCTAGTTTAGCTAACTTCCTGCTTCATCTCAGCTGTTGTTTTTATAGTCGGACTTGTTCCAAGCGGTGGTTAACAAATGTGTGGAATTATTTCCGATTAGATTCCGATTTACCATTTCAAACATGGATAAAACATATCAGATTATTATTGTTATTATTATTATTATTATTATTATTATAAGCTTGCATTGCATTTTTCTTAGCCACTGATGTGTGTACCTCCCTGTGTACTGTAGGAAAACTGAAGTAAGAAAATGTTTGGATGTCCATTGCTTGTATATTTGTGGAATGGGCGACAAGTGAATTCAATATTCGATCGCTAACCGTCTGTTTAAGGCTTTTCTTCAAATAGTTTAGAAATGCGTAGTAGTGGTGTCAGTGGAAGAGACTAACGTAACTTAACAGATACGTGTGTGTGTGTGTGTTCGGGTTATATAAGATACAGTGTGTGGACACTTGAAAAGCATGAACACGTATAATAGAACCTGCACTGGCTTTGTCAAGGTTTGAGCAGCCAGATTCATTTGTTGAAGTATATAGTTGGCTGTTCTACAAGAGATGTGGCACTTATTGTAATTAAACCATGTTTATGTTGGACTGAAATAATATACCATAGTCTGGGATTCTGGGTAATGCTGTGATATACAGTATCTTAATCTGTGACTTGTCTGCATTACACTTGATGGTGATAGTTTCCAGCTTTTTCACCATTCCAGCTGAGTGCATTGAACAAAGAATGTGCATTTAATTGTTAATCATTTCCATAGTCATCAAACTGTAAATTGCGCTGTGGAACTGTACACGGTTTGTACTTTGATTGGCATGAAGTGACATGTGACTGCATGATCGTGTGCGTTTGTCCAGAGATGTGGTATGGAGTGTTTCTGTGGGCGGCGGTCTCCTCTCTGGTCTTCCACCTGCCTGCAGCTCTGCTCTCCCTCGCCATGCTGCGCCAGCACAAGATGGCCCGATTCATGCCCATCGCCATCCTCCTCATGGGCATCGTGGGACCAGTTTGTGGGGGAGTCCTCACCAGTAAGTCTTCTGCATATATAGATGGATGTGTGTGTGTGTGTGTGTATTTCTGCTTGGATAATGTCCCGAAGTTTTTTTTGTCGACTTGAGTCCTTCATATTGGGTATCTGCTGATACCAAGGCCCATCCAATATTTAGATTTCTCTAAATGACACAGTAAAATTAGATAAGATGGAACTTAATTAATCCCAAAATAAGTTTTTGTGCATAAGATGCTCTTTATACGTAACAAAAATAAAATGTGACTATAGCAGTATAAGATATGCAATATTGATTACCTATGTATCTGGCACATTGCAACAACAGGTGTAGCCTCTAAATTTGACACACAAGCTCCTTGATTCAAATCCTGAAGGTCCTATTAAGTTGATCAGCTTAATTGATTGATCTGATGTGAATGAAAGTTTAACAGGGAGAACATGTGACTTCTGAAATTGATGTGATGTGACCCACTTATCGTTTTAGACTTCTTACTTTGGTAGGGTTGTTGGAACCACAGAAACACGGAGTGGAGCTTCTTCCCTCACAAATGATCTTTGACGAGTGGGCTCACTTTCACTCGCACATCTGACTGAAATGCTTGCACTGTAAAGCCCAGCTGCCATAGAGACAGAGCGCAGCGCGTCATCCTCTGAAAACCACGCCCACCGGAGAGGGGTCCCACAATATGCAATAAGGGGCTGAAACACTAACAAAATGCCTGTAGCTAGATAAAAACATTAGAATTCAGCATGGGAGAGGATTATTTTAGCACTCTGTCTACCAGAGAGGACAAACTCAATATCGTCGCTCTATCTCAGTGTCCCTTCTCAAGCTAAGTTACTGTAGTTAGCTAAGGCACTTGCAAACATAATACTGCATAGCCTTCTGATTTAGCCACATTCCACTACACAAGTTGCATACTGTCAAAATGCTTTAGCTTAACTTACAGCTATATAGTTAGCCTCAAACTGACATTTGGATATTTGACTGACCAGTGACAAAAAAAGGTATACTGAGTGTCAGGATCCCACAGTGTTCCCATTCTTCCTGCTGATGCCTCACGTCTGTATCCACTTTTGTCTTCTTAAAAGCTCAGTTTTTGGGTTCGGCAGCATTTAAAAACTTAGTTCTGGGTTNCCAATTAAGCTGTAGGAACATCTCAAGGATGATCAGTGGAAACAGGATGGACCTGAGCTCAATTTTGAGCTTCATGGCAAAGGCTGTGAATACTTATGTACATGTGATGTCTTAGTTTTTTATTTTTAATAAATTTGCAAAACTCTCTAAAAAACTTTTTTCACTTTGTCATTATGGGGTATTGTGTGTAGAATTTTGAGGACAGAAATGAATTTATTCCATTTTGGAATAAGGCTGTAACATGACAGAATGTGGAAAACGTGAAGCGCTGTGAATACTTTCCGGATGCACTGTAGCATTACTTCCAAAGCCATGAATTAGCATATCATTATTTAACCAAACTACATTATTATATTGGGTAACAAGTGATGTTAGAAAAAGCCCACGTGCAGGACTGACACACCCACTGCATGGGAGCCTGTCCCATATGCTACTATATCAGAATTTAAAGTAACATTAGTGGCTCTGTCCAAATTGCCAAACACATTCATTCGTCCGATTCCTCAAACCCTTTTCTCGTGTGAAAGTGAAAAGTTTGAAAATATGTAAAACAAAGCAGAAATGTAATCTCTGTGTTATTTTGCAAGTAACTTATTATGTATTTCTCGATGTTGTGTTACAAAAGAAAAGAGCAGTTTGATAATGCATTCTTTTCTTTTCTGTAGTATAATACTAGGGCTAACTAGCTCTACCCTGCAATAGCAGAACAATGTTGCTCCTTTATTTCCATGACTTCAACTGGTGAAGATGCTGATTTTTTGCCTGGGAAATGTAGCTTTAGCCTCAGTCTTTTTTTTACATCATCACACGACACTGAGTTAGCATGATATTGAGTATGTAGCCATCAAATGCATATTTAAGCACCCTTTTGTTGAGTCATTTTAATCATTTTAATTTTTAAATTAAAATGATTAACAAACTCACAGAGTTGAAGTTAATTAGGTAGCCAGCTAAAGCTGATCAAATCTGCTAGCTATAGTTGTCTTTTGAGTTGACAAAATCTATGGTCATGGACTAAAAATGAGAAGCCTACTTTGGTATACCAAAATCACAAGATATCAAATGTTCTTTAGACATTCAAACCCAATCATTAATCAGAGTATGACCACTAGCTGAGTTACTCTGACAAGAAAACAGCTATGATTCTGTGGTTTGTAAAAAGATGGCAGGTGGGGACAGTGAGGTGGTCTAATAAGGCTGCATCTTTCACAGAGCAGCAGTGGCAGAAGGGGAAGGAAGGAAGAAAGGGAAGAGGAGTGTACTAAGGATCAATAAATATCTGCTCCATGGTGGGAATAGGAAAGGCATTCTCTGGCAGCTAAAATGCTAGCTAGTGCAAACTATTTTGGCAGTGCAAAGTGTTCTAAATGCCAACAGGAAGAAAGAAACACCAGAAAAACTGCCTGGTATGGGCTGGCAAAGCCGTAATATGTCATCTGCACTGCTTTATTATGTACCAACAGTCTGCCAATTGTTTTGGCATCTCAGATGACACGAACTCTGGAGGAGCTTTCCATGAAACACTTTTTAAGGTAATCCTGCACTGCACACATTGGAGGTGATGGAGATGTAGTATTGCACACAAGGCAAGATATGTATTTAGCCTGCAAGAATCAGCTCAGGGAGAATCTGGGAATTGGTGATGCAACGGACACTATTTCTATGTTTTAATCTTATTTGTCATCATAATTCTTAGCATTCAGTAGTAATGTGAAATTACCAAAAGTGTGCCTTAGGCTTTCAACTAAATAGTGCCTTTATGGCTGGATTCTTGAGTATTAAAAAAAGATGATGGGATTATTGTGCAGGACCTCCTGTCTGAGATAGAAACTGTGTCTTCAAGTTGTGGGTAGAGGAGAGCCGAGAGCCAGAGGGAACCACTAACAGGTCGGAGGACTGAGATCCTCTCTGACCTTCAGTGTCATTATCCAAACGTGCAGGAAAGGATGCTGGAGGTTGTGGGGAAGAGGATGGAGTTGGTGGTAATTTGACTGGGGAAACAAGTCCAGACTTCAAAGGGGAATGGAAAGGAGATAGGGACTGAGATGGCAAAGATACAAGACAGAGGAAAACACATAAAGACATCCAGGGAGGGATAGATACAGAGAGGAGGATCGGAGGGTGAGACAGATGAAGAGGAGGGGGGGTCAGTCCTCTGGTTACTAATTATTGGTCTTTAGCTTGTTTTCATGTGTTCTTTTGCTCTTCAGTCTTCAGGCACAAGAGTAATGCACATAAATTATCAGTATTAACCCAGCCATGCGATTGATTGGCAGATCAAGCAGGATGACAAAGCTTGCAGCAGCCATTCATAGAGCATAAGGCAGTGGTAAAGGGGAAAGGTTAGGGTTAAAGGGGTTGGGATCCAGGACGGGGCACCTACAGAAGTACCAGTATGTTTCAAACGAAGTAGTTGTCAGATAGTTGAGCAGCGCTGAACCCACCCCCCGCGTCCAACAATTTTTGTAACTTTTCCAAAACCGTCAATCACGCCCACTTCAGGAAACGATTGAACAGGTGTGTGGAGGTGAGAAAGTATACAGGATTTAAATCTCTCACAAGCTACTTGGTTTAAAGCATACTGAACCCTTTAGGTTGCAGCCTAAAGTTGGAGAGCTGCTTGTTAACAGTAGGCCAAAGCCATAACCTCCAGGTGCCATTCTTTATATCGCTCACAAAGAAAATGCTGGACAGTGCTGACCTACTGCAGTCTGTGCCAGAAAGCACCAAATTTGAGTACCTTTACCTCAGACACACCACCAACTACTCTGTATGCAGGTACAACTATGAACATACTCCTCTGCACATACACACACACACACACACACACACACATATGCCATCTTCACATCAGCAAATATGAAAAAAAATCCTAGTGTCTGGTCCCTCTGTGATCAGTTACAGACATGCTAAAGCAGTGGAATGATATGGAGAAAACCAACAGCATCACCAAGTGGAGGATCAGTGTACAGTTTTAGTTTTTCAGTTCTGTGTTTAAAGGTCCTGCTTATACACACACAGACGTCAGACGTCGACACCTGTGTGGGGGGAGCATAGGTGTGCAGATAGTATTTTTTTATTCAGAGCAGACATTCTGACTTGTCATGATAGGAAAAACACAGGTGCTGTTCTATTCAACTGTCCCTATAAGCCATGGCAGTGTGACAGTGAGCCTGCATAAACAATACCAGGACCCTGAAACTGAAGTAGTTAAATGGAATTTGATAATTAATTTGATTATTTACATCTGTGCTTTTTCCTGTGGCATGTCAAAATGTCTTCCATGAAAAAGGCTTACTGTAAAGCCTTCTGAAGCAAATTTGTGACTTGGGCCGCATAAATAGAATTGACTTGACTTGTTGAGGGGCTTTAATCAAACTATCACAGACTACTTACTGACTTACAGTTAACCTGAGGCACAGCAGTTTTCCAGCTTAGAAATACTGGTTGGTTTCTGGGGCTTTGGGCAAAATGGGTTGGGCGAACAAGTGTGCAGGGTCTCAATGGGGGCCCACAGCTCATTTTTGCTATGGGCCCCCTAGTGGTTAATCCAGCCTTTTAAGGCCTGTTAATACGTCATCCTGTCTGTATGCTGTAAGACTCTAATCATACAGTGCACATTACACCTGCCACTGTTATATTTCATTTGACTTTGAATTCATACTGTAGATTTCCACTTCACATTGCTGCAACAGCTCAAGTCCCCCCCCCCCCTTTTTTTAAATATAAGAACCATCTTAGTGTGGCTTGCACTTCCAATTTCTGATGACATATAGCTCTTGTTCCTATTGAGTTTGAATACACTCACTGTAAGTCGCTTTGGGCAAAGCATCTACCGAATTATTGTAATGTAATGAGTCACAACGCTCAGCCTCCATTTATTCTTTAAGATAATCACTGACAAAGTATAAAGAACCCAGAAAGTAAGTTAACAGCAATGCTTTGAAGGCACTGTATTTGAATTGGTATTTCTAGGATGTACATATTATGGTCTATGAAAATATAAAATACTGGAAAATACATTAATATGGACAAATGTAAGTGATTTACTTTTTAAATTATGGTTCACGTTGTACAAATTGAGAGTTGTGAGCACAGATTACTCAACCGAGTGAACAGACTATTAGTCAATTTTGAAGTAAGGCTTCTGGAATATGCATAGGGCATTCAGAATAAAAGTGGGGAATAAAAAGTTTTTAAGTAATGCAATACAGTTTTTAATTGGGATAACAACTAACTGAAAGCACTCACTACATACAAAGTTTAAACCAAGGGTTTGTTCAGATTTACTGAGCTGCCTTTACTCAAGCAACAACTCAGGGTTATGGCTACGGCTTAAAGGAACAGTGTGACATTTTAGAAAAATCCTCTTGTTTGACATGTTAGAGTAAGATGAGAAAATTGACATCAGTTTTATCTCTGTGTGTCCAGCACAGAGATAGGACATGGATGTGTTTATCCTAGCTTAGTTTATGAAAAAACACACCTTTCAACAATTTGGAAGCTTTATACTGACAGAGTCTATATGGATGACCTGATACTGTGAATTAAATTATGTCTACTCAAGAATAATCAACAGTACTGGTCAGTGTATTTCCTCCCCAGGTTGCTGGACTCACCGCTGGTTGCAGCTGGCCATTGATGCTCGCTGTGCGGAACGGCGAGTTCGTAGAAAGACGCTTGTCCCACTCACTGGGCCGAGGCTCCGGTACTGACTCCATGAAACTTCTCTTCAGCTCACTGATGCTAGTGTGGTGACGCATGATCTCAGTCTGTGTCTTATCCAGGTCCTTCAACAAGAACGTAAAAGTCAGAGTAGCTATATGGAAGGCAAATTTAATTGAGTAAGACGTGAAAGAAAGGAGGAGGAGAAGGGAAAAGGAAGTGAAAAGAACATAGGACCATATGGAAAATAAATGTTTATATGAGTAAAGAAAGGAGACAAATAGCCAAAAATAATGAATCACCCAGATTGAAAAAAGAAGTTGTAAGAACAAGCTGCCACTCTTAGTCAATATGTTGACAAATTATTCTTTAATGCAGAATGGCTTTGTGTTATTTCAAAAGCATGTACTTGGATTGAGCCTGCCTATTTCCAATGACATGCTGAGGTCACGGAAGAAGATATTTTTCAGACAAACCAGACACCAGACTGCATTGGAAGGAATCTGTTTCCTGTGATCCATGATCCAAATTTCTGCCCATCAGCAGTCACTGTGATTTGGAGTTTACAGCCATTTCTAAATCTCCCTTATGTGGGTCATGATAACAGAAATAAAGCAGCAGAAGCGCAGAAGATGACTCCTGATTAGTGGCTGCTAATAAGGCACTGGTTCACTGGCTCACAGATTGGCTTTCATCAATGTCAGCAAGAGGAGAAGTTTAAGAACAACGAACACAGGAGGTGTCCTGTTTCTCTGAAAAACCTGGATATGGTGAGCAGATCTGACAGAACGAAAGCAAGGAAGGTGAATGGTGTGCACATCCAACATTGGTTGGGTACAGGTGCAGGACAACGGCAGCATACAAAGGAAAAGGAGAGGTAGTCCGTACACTGAATATTGCAAGCTCCCAAACATGTCAGTAAATTAAGAAGGGGTTAAGGGTTAAGAGTGAAAGAAATTAAGTGGCTTAGCCTATTAATGTATAATCACAACAATGTACAGATTTTTTATGCTGTTTCCAGGATCAAGAATGAACTTCAGTATACATATATACTGTTTAGGCTACAACCTTTTTTAGGAGAACTATGTTTTATGTACATAGTAATTAGTGTTATTTTGTATCATGTGATGTCCTTATTGTAGGCAGAGCGGTCAGTTTTGTCAATACATAGAGCCTGCTTATTCACATGTTGACCTGATGAAGACCTTGGAGGTAAAACATTGCATCATTAGCTTTTAGGACATTTGCAGTATTCAGTGTGCAGATTTCCTTTTTTTTCCTCATGGAATCATAACCATGAATGTGTTCTCATGCATTCCTTCACAATCAAACATCTTAACAATATTTAAATGCTCTGCTTGCAGTCTTTAAGCTGGAAGCAGCTGAATCGGAGAAGCAAACACAGTACAGACACATGAAAAGGGGGGTGACATGTCACATAAGTAGTACGCTGAGGTTATACCCAGAACCCAGGTATAGTGTGGCTGTAAGAAGCCAAGAAACTCCATACAGCTGCAGAAATTGCTAATAATTCTCTGATGGTGTGTCACTATGACTGACCCCTTTTACACTACATGTAGTCCTTTGAGTCACTGGCAATATAAAATATATTAATTAATGCAACTCTAAAAGGGAAATTCACAAACATGAGCATTTCCAAGCTGTAGTAATGTAACATGTCATCCCTCTCTTCTGAAACGATATAAACTCAGCAGAGAATGTCATACAGCACAATGATCACAATAATCATGGCAACAGAAGTTCAGAAATGCAGACAGACTTTAAATACAGCATGAGCATCGCCAGGGAGTTAGGTTCATGTAGTAAATTCATCAAATGAAAAGAGATTGGAGGTTCTCAGGACCAATGACAAACAACAGCGGTGTCCAGAATGTGTTAGTGACATCACTGAAACATTCATGTCTTTTTTTTTATCTTCTCTGTAAATAGACCCTTTTCAGGGCAGACATTTTGACTTTTCAAAGCAGGATAAGCACATGCGGAACATTAATGATGGCTGCATTCCATTTAAATGAGCCAGTTTCAGGGCTCTGGTATTGTGCACCGACATGGGACTGGGACTGTTAATGGAATGGAGCCATTGTTAATGTTATTTACGCCTGTGCTTTTCCTGCTTAGAAAAGTTAAAATGTCTGCCCTGAAAAGGGTCTTTAGACATCATGGCAGAACAGCAGGCCAGGTACTGAAACTACTCTGTGGCTGGTACACAGGACCATGAGTCTTTAACTCCTGTATGTGCATATTCTACAAAACACACACCTTTTTTATTTGTAGTTCAAGTTATTTTAGTTAGGGTTAGATTAGCAGTTTTTGTTAAGGTCAGGCTAAGGTTTTTCTCAAATGTTTTAATATATAGTGACTATTAGATAGCATTTATGTTTTTCCATTTTATGAGGAGGCAGGAGTCCCCTAGACTCACAGGAGAACAAGAACGGGTCTGAAACTCCTTTTGATTGTTTTAGTGTTTGCTATCAGTTTTTTCAGTGAGGTGAAGTTTAAAGTTGTTTGATTTTGTCTAGCTAACAATGGCGAGAGCTACATTACTGTAAATTAATAGCAGTATTGAGTATGCATGAACAGTAAATTAAAACAGGAGCAGATAACAAAACAGGGAGGCCTTTTACTAAAATATGAATATACTTAAAAAAAATATGAAAAAATACTCTGTCTCTAATATTATGTCTCCACAGTTTGAGGAGAACAAAGGCTTCGGCTACTGGAAATTGTCCTGTAATTAAAGGGACAATCCACCAACTTTACTCTTGATGATCAGTTTACTAGTCATGAGGAGTACTACTCAGCCTATGAAAACAGTTGTTTGTTGTCTTCTGAGGTTCTGGAGGAGTTTGTCAAGTCTGCGAAAATAACCCCAATGATGTCATCAGGGTGAGAGATCTTTGGGTGGTGTTCTGCCAAAATCTTTCATTTCTAACATCAATCACCTTGAATCTGATGATATACTGTAGTTGACATTTTTAACTGTAGGATTACATTTTTTTAATATGTATGTTTTTACAGGCTATTTTATATTTCATATAGACGGATGGCGTGTACTTGTTTTTCTTGGAGATTCATGTCTTTACATCATTGAAAACAGGCATATATATCTTTGACTTCAACAGCAAGTGTATTGTGAGTCCAGACAATGGTATCATAGATTATATCTCAGACACTTTAACGTATGTGTTTGTTTCAGCACCAAAGACCAAGCTGCGTACCAAACTTTAACCTATGTTAACAAAAGAGACCTTTCCCAATCATATGTTTCATAAAATGAAAATATGAAATGACAAAGACAATGTCAAAGTGAAGTGAAGCTACTTGCATGACAATCAGAGAGGAAAATAGTGCATGCCAAGCCTTTAGGGTTAAGCTGAAAACATGGCAAGAAATTAAGAGAAACAGAGTTATCAAAGCAAAAACAAAATCAACACAGCATTCATGCAGGCAGAAAACTTTGACAGCAAGCAGGCAGAAGACTGAAGATACAAACCTCCAACATTAAATTGCTATGTCTGATATAAATAGTTTCACCCTCAGGTTTCTTAGCTCTTTTCTGTGGAAAATGAGAAGGGGGAGAGCTGGTTGGAAATATATATAATTCATTCAGACATTTTAATATTTGATTTGCAATGGAATCCAATGAGCAGCACTGACCATGGTGATGAGATGAATCACAAAAAATAAAAGAGCTGCAGGAACACAGAGCGTGGTTTGCAATTCCCAGTGTGCCCAGCTCAGTGGGGAACAGGTGAGGAATTCAGCTACATACACACCAGTTGTGTGTATGAGAAGCCAGGCAGATACACACTCACTGCTGTGAGTAGAAGTCGCATGCTGTGCTACAAAGGCTGCTGCAGTGCAGTGCAATGTACAGGAGGAGGAGCATCAATGTGTGTCTGCTTGTCACTTCAGGAAGTTGCATATTTAAAAAAAATCTAATTCACTTGTCACAATTTTCACATTTCAACTGTCTTGATGGATTGGTGAAATATTGTAAAATTTCAAAAGTGACTGACTAGCTGATTGACACAAATAAGCTTATTTGTGTGCATTCTGACTTCTGGGGGTAACTTAATTCAAGACTGCTAGAATTAGGCTGAGAATATTTACTTTTCATATAGGCATTTCTCTGCTTGACTGTGTTGGTTAACAAATCATTTAGTCTAATTGTGTGCTGTTCTTGTGGTATTAGTAGACTTTAATCTGATTGCAGGCTGCTCTTGTGGCGTCAGTTGACTATAATCGTGTTTAGTCTTCTGCTCCAGATTTTTCTTTTATTGAATTTTTATGAATTAGTATTAGTAAATTGTGCTGTGTCAGGTAACTATCAGTTAGTCTGTTATTACTCTTGGTATATACATCATATTCATTATATTCTATAACTAGGGTTACCTGCACCAAGGGTTTGTGAACAAATCTGAAACCAGTGTAGGATTAAAAAAAACCTTATACTATATTTTTAGAAATCACACCTATTTCCTGATCTGTATAACTGTTGTTTATTTGTTGAGTTGTCAGTGGAAACAAGTTTCTATTGCCAGGCCATCACAATAAGGTAATTATATTGCTAATTAACAGGGGGTGTGGTTAACACTTCTGTAGCCAATCAGTACTTGTACTTGTAGTGTTTAAAATGTCACTCCTTGTATGAAGCAGCGCCTCTTCATACAAAGACCCAAAAAACTATTTTCTATCTTCTCTACCCTCCTAGAGTGAACCCTTAAACCCCTTAAATAAACCCACACTCAACCCTTCTGATGTAAAGAATTACAGACCTGTCTCTCTTCTTATACTTCTTTCTAAAACAAGTGTTTTTTTGAGTGTGCTGTCTTCACTCAACTTTGTGCAACCTTCTTGACCCCCACCAGTCTGGTTTCAAGGCAGGCCACTCAACTGAGACTGCCCTTCTTGCCATCACAGAGGAACTCCACACTGCTAGAGCAGCCTCCCTCTCCTCCATCATCATCCTGCTGGACCTTTCAGCAGGGTTTGACACAGTGAACTACCAGATCCTCCTCTCCACCCTCCAAGAACTGGGAGTCTCAGGCTCTGCACTCTCTCTCCCCTCTTCACATCATACCTTAAGGACCACACTTACAGGGTAACTCAGGGTTCTGTTCTGGGTCCCCTCCTCATATGGCTTTTCCTACCACAGCTATGCAGATGACACTCAACTAATTCTGACATTTCTCAGTGGATGTCTGCACATCACCTGAAGCTCAACCTCGACAAGACTCAGCTGCTCTTCCTTCCAGGAAAGGCATCTCCTGTCTATGATCTCTGCATTACCATTACTGTGGTGTCCCCGACTCAAACTGTAAGAACCTGGGTGTGATACTGGATGACCAGCTGTCCTTCGCTGCCTACATCTTACTTAATTCTCATTCAACATCAGGGGGATACATCCGTTCCTAACCCAGGAGGCAGCGCAGGTTCTGGTCCAGGCTCATGTCATCTCTCGCCTAGACTACTGCAAGTCGCTCCTGGCAGGTGTGTCTGCATCCAGAACTCATCCAGAATGCAGCAGCCCGGCTGGTCTTTAACCTACCCAAGTTCTCCCACACTACACCGCTCCTTCGCACCCTGCAGTTGCTCAAATCCGATTCAAGACACTGGTACTTGCCAACGTACTGCAAATGACTCCAGCCCATCCTACATCCAGGACATGGTCAAATGCTCTGCTACTGCCAATCGGCTTGCTACTCCCTCACTACTGTTTGCTATCGTGGCTCCACAATGGTGGAACAACCTCCCCATTGACATCAGGACAGCAGAAACTCTACACATCTTCTGTCACAGACTGAAAACTCATCTGTTCAGACTGCAATCCCAAAAAACTCTTTCTCTATCTCTTATTGTTTCTAAATGTACCACTTGAGGCAGTTCAGCATATTTGATTAAGCTGACGTACTTGCATGATTCTTGCAATTCTTAGGTTGTAGCCACATGGTTGAATGCACTTATTGGAGTTGCTTTGGATAAAAGTGTCAGCTAAATAAATGTAATGGGTTTAGAAAAATGTGACCTCCACATATTTTGTTTAAACTGCTCACTTAAACACACCCCTAACTCTATGCCTGCCAGCGAATAAATTCAAAGTAGGTGTGTAGACAGGAAAATGGTAAGACTGCAACCTAAAATATACACAAAACCGTTTGGCCTGAACTGAACTTTAGCATACAACCCTTCATTCACCATCCTCAAATACACCAGTACCTATTAGTCAACTAGGTAATGTGACTGGCTGGGGGCTGTGCACTTTATGTTTCTTATAGAGCCTGACCAAAACATTGGCATAAATTTTATTATCAGTCAATTTAAACCTGCAATAACAGATTTTTGGGGCAGCACATTCAAGTTGTGAACACAACATTTACAAATCATCAACTTTTAAGTTCATATGGAGAACTTGAAAAACAGTCTCTTTATTTGATTTCAATATCCTAAAATCTATGGTAATAAAGTGCTTATTGGTGAAATCTATAACATCAGGTCATCACATCCCTCATGTGACACATAACCTGACAGACAGTTCTCACTTGTTTACTATGACAGAAATTTAAAATAAACAGTAGTATTTTGTCTTACTTCTGCATAAGATTATGACTTAAAACGTACAATATTTTGAGATTTTGTAATAGTAAAGAAAAAGTTTTTTGAGTTTTTCTTAAAAAACCACTTTCTCAAAATATTTTGATCACAGTGGCTCCAATACTCTGCCAGAAATCACTGACCAGTTTTATTTTTCAACTGTAAAATGTCCCATTCAGTACAAATTTTGGTCAAAATAACAAAATATAGCCAAATAACCAAATTTAGGGGTCCTTTATCAAAAACATGTATTTATATGATGGGTTTATGTTAAAAAAAAGAATATTCTACAATATATTGTTACCAGATTTGTAAACACTCACATATTACTATCGGGTATGTCATGTTGTGTCTGCTCCCACCATGACTTACAAGATCCTTCATTTGGCTTGGATGCAAATAAATAGACACATCCATATACAATATAGACAATACATGCTATTGACTTGCAGATGCATATTTAACAGCAGTTTAAGAACTCTGGAAAAATATTGCTAGCCCATCACTATACTGCACCATGAGTAGACCAGTTGTTGGCTTGTCTTCTGTAGTTTTTTCCTGCAGATTATAATCATTATTATTTATTTTATTATATTTTTTTTCCAATTCTGATTATGTTCCTACAAAGCTACAAACTGCTTCCCACTTTAAACAAAGCCATTGCAAAATCAAGCATTTTTGGTCACAATAATTACAGAAATGTGCAAAAGGGTGATTAATCAATCAATGGGGCTTTTCCTGAACAGAAATGAACACATGTGAGTTTGTGTAGTAACCAAAGGTGTCCTCCCCCTTTCAAATGTTATTGTGTAAACCAGTATACCCACATGTTTGCTTCTGGAGAAGGAGAAACCAATTTTTATATGAGACAAACACTGTTTTGTCAAATAGCTGCAGGGAATGACAGCGGCCAAATAATAACTTGCACAATGGATTGATTTCTCCCTGGTCCAACAGCAAGTTCTTGTACAGCTGATAGGACATTTACAAGCCTTCACAGAAAGACAAACAGCCACAAATCATAAAACAATCAAGAGAATAAAGCACTTGGTGTCTCTGCAATGGAAAACATCACTTGTTAGACAACAGAAAAGCAAATTAAAAGTATCTTTATGAGATGATGAGGATGAGGATGGTGAGTCAGCAGGAACACTGGCTGAGAAGCATGCTAACCTTTCTTACTCGCACCATCTCCATCTTTGTTTTGTCCTGAGGAGAGTGCTGCTCCCCCATCAGAGGAAATACATAGTTACTGTATGTTAAGGTCCTGTTTCAGTCTAACTCAATAACAAACCATTTGTAATACAGTCAAAAATACACGTGTGAAAGACTTTAAAGTGATCACTATGACAAACTGACTGAATATACAACTTCACTATCTCAACTATACTAAAAAAAAAATTCACAAATGCTATTTTTGTAAAAAACTGATTGTGCAAAAGATTGTATACTGTAAATTCTCAAATAAAAACCAGGTATTAAAATGATGGCCAAGTGTGAACAAATAAAGGTGGGTGAAATAATAATGAAGCTATTATATGTACTATAATAGCTCATAGTAAAATTCTGCATAATGGACTCTTTCACATCACTCCAGCATTTCTCTTTTTAGGAGAACTACTGGTTTAATTCAGTAATGAATTCTGGTCACTTCTACTTTGCTTATGACGCTACCATGAGACAGTATAAATTTGTCAGTCGTCACAAATTTTGTTTGTTTAAATTATGGTAGCAATCCCTTTAATATCTCTGGCTGTATTAGGCCATTGTTGGCAATATTGCTAACCAATTATCAGGACTGATTTTTGATAATATTAGACTTTTATATTATTTTACATCAGTGCGATTTAGCACTTTAATTATTCACATATAAAATTTGCTGGATTAGCTAAAAATAGACATTTTGTCTGGCTATCAACAATTAAAACTGATGTTCCAATAAAATGTATTAAATCACAATATATACTGATATTGTGATATACAATTACATTTATCATAATAGAGGATTTTATCATGCACCACGCAAACAAACCTGGCTCTTTTTCTCTCTTTCCCCATTGGCAGTGGTCACAGAGGGGGAGTGCCTTCGCTCTCTCCTGGCCACTGTCTGGTAGTACAGACAAAGCTCATACATCAGGATAAATTCCAAGCACAACCAGGGCTAAAACCTTCCACAAAACATTGCTTTCATAAAGAGAAAAACAAAAACTTTCAAGCTTTTGGTATATTGTCCTTTTTGTCAATACTGGTCACACTGACAACAAAACAAAATTATATATGTTCTTCTGGTACACTGTTTGCCCACTACTCCTACACTACAGTGAGGTATAATAGGCTCCATGTGAACATTTAAAACAATAGTTCAACATTATTTTGCAAATAAATCAAATAAGCACATTTATCAAAATATTGAAGCTATTAGTTTTTAATTCCTAAAAAGTGCATACATACAGTTTGGAAGGTTGAAAAATGTAGACAGTGGCCTTACTTTACATAGGCAAAACCACCATTACTTTCCTTTTTCGCAGAATGTATGACTTTTTTTGTTCTCTTTTTATCCTATTACTCCTTATTTAACTTACTGCGTACAGTACATTTCATCTCACTATTTATATTCATACCTCTGAGAGAGTGGCTCTGAGTATTGATCTGTTAGTACCTTGACATTGCTTGAATTCAAGGTCTTACTTACTCAGTCACTCCAATGGGGCCAGGTACGCTCCTTCAATTTTACCCTAAACATATGGCACTCATACAATGTGCATACATAGGATAATTGTATACTTTCATCATTTAATTGTGAATTTGACCATTGGGACTGTCTACCAAAAACTCACTGTATGTATTTATCAATAACCTCTTCTCTCTGGCCTGATCTCTGATTATAAGTGTCCTGTAACCTTACCTTTTTTGTTCAATGAACAGAATGAAAGCTTGATGGTACCTAAAACACATGTGGTGACGTAAAGGACATTTTCCATTACCTTAATTTCTGGAGTGGACTCTGGTCTGGGGCTGTAGCGCTTGGTGTACTCAGTTGGCTGACTCTGAGCCTTTACCTCTGCCTTCCTGCCTGCAGAGCGGTGGCCTTTGGGTGTGGAGCCGTCATGGTGGTCAGAGTGAGGCAGGGTGGGTAGCAGCGGTGACGGGGTAGCCTCCCCCGGAGACACCGGTGACATAACGGGGGCGCTGACTGGACGAGTGGATTTATTGTCGGGAGTGGACGCCATGGCTGGAGCGGACAGAGTGGAGAAGAAACCAGAAACAGAAAAACATGCAAATATATTGTGAATTCAGCTGTAGTAAAACACAGTACAGGTGATCACAGATAGCAGGAGGGGACTTAACGAAGGGGCAACTACCACACCTGGAGGTTGAAGCCAGGTGCTTAGCATTACTCTATGGTCCACGAGTTAGGCTGCTAACCAGGAGGCTGATTCTGTCACTGGTGCGCGGATGGCATATCTTTGTATTTTTGTACATAAAGAGCGAAGAAGGCATTACACAAATTTATTGTTTCACATTTATCTAATTAATAGCTGAAGTTCATCAAGAGTACAGTTCAGTTTTTGCTGCAGCTATGTTTGTGAAGTGTTCATTCAAGGTTGAATTATTGTCCTGTTTATATTATATCTGCCATACACTGTATGAAGCCCCAGTGTAGAACACTCCAGACAAGTGGGAAACAAATGTTATTAACATTTCACCAGGAAGATGATGTTTTGTTATTGTTAACTTAAATGTTTGCATATAAATGTGATGTAATATTTTACTTTTCTTCATTGTGCCAGTGAGAAGACTGCAGACACATGGATCAGCTGATGGAAGAAGGAAGGCCACAATGTCTCATCCCTCACCCCTAAACCATCATCTCTTTTCCTCTGGGCATCCCCACTACCTGTGAGTGTCGCAGTGATGGGCCATTAGTGGAACAGTGGGATGTTCTTACAGTTTGATGGGTTAGGTAAACCAGTTAAATTTACTCCCCAAAAAAGGTTGCTAATGTGTTAAAACAACATTTTCAGGTTGTTTTTGTAAACATCTAAATTCCCACAGTGCTGACTAAGACATCCATCAAATCTCTATTTTGTCAGACAACTTCATGATCATAAAATAAACACCACTGCAGACGCAGACTCACACACGCAGTTTTCCCATGACTAAACAATATCAGATACTTCCCTGACTTTTGCATCAGATTTTGGGATGCCAAATATAGCCTATATTTAGGCCAGTAAAACTAAGCAGTCAATCACAGTCTGGAGCAAACATTCACCAATCCGAGAAATGCAACAGTACACTATCTGTCTGAGTACAGACAGCACAGTCAAATACAGTAATACACACAATCACGGTGACAGGCTGTCAGTAAAAATAAACAATGTTTGCTTTTTGCATGAACCCTGGACATTTTAATGACTTGTGTTTTTATTTCCTGGTAAACTAGTGGTTGTTTTACAGTGGCCATCAATCTCTGAGTCATTGTGAGGAAGTTTTATTTTGCATGTATGTGTAGAAGGAAGGGACTACAGCTTGCATTGCGTTGTACAACCTTGTGTTGTATAAGTATGGGATAATGCCTGACGAGGTGTCCATTATGAGGAATTAATGGACAATGGGGAGGCAAGAAATGTTCAATGTGTGGAAATTTGCCTTCGTGGAGTCCATTAATTCCTGATTATGAACACCTTGAACCATCATACCATCATACCATGGTCACTTGCCAAAGAAAAAAAATTAAGACCATTCATTTATATTTTCATGCAATCAAAATCTAAAGTTTTTCAAAAGCCATAACTCAGTTTCCCTGGTAAAACCTAAGAGTCTGACTAATAACTGGAACAATCATTATCATACCATAAGGTTCTTATGCAATGGAAACATTGTTCACTACTCCAGTATACAGGCCAAACCTTAGATACGACTTGGCAACGGGAGATATTTCTAGTCGGCTCAGCTCATAGAACCATTTGGCTCAGCTATGAGCCAGAAAGCAAACGTTATGCTAGCAAGAGTCAAAGTCAATAACATTGCATACGGTTGACAAACAGTAAATATAATTTGACAACAAGACTATCTAGCTATCCAGCCATGTCATTGTCCCCAAATCAATATCAAGATTTTCACCAACAAATGATGGTGTACTGTGTACCATGTACCATGTGTACTGTCGGCCGCAGCCTGAAGTAGCAAGCTGAATAACAAATGCGATGTAAGATGATCGCTGTGATACAAAGTATCAGTAAGTTCAGAGGAGTAGTGTACTTCTTGCAGCTTGTGTGTTACAGTCGCCATCCTGTGGTGATCATAGGATGAGGCACTGAAGGAGTACACTCAGTGTTGTAAATAAGATAACATTTTGCAATAAATTGTAAATGGAGGCTTTTCCTGCGTCTCTGTTGCTATGGTTACTCATTAGGCTGATACTATGTAGCCAGCGCATTCATATATAACGGTGAACATACAGTTTCACTTGAACTACTTAGTGGGTGTCCATTGTCAGAAATTAATGGTCACCCTGCAGCCAATCAGAATCAAGTATTCATCCAGATCATGGTATAATGATAAATAAATGAACCTTGAACCTGGAGATGCAACCGTCTCTCCCTGTCCTCCCCCTCTCATTTCAAAAGCATATAACCACATTAAAGCACGATCACAGGGCTTTTTCTCTGCTTCACAGTTTTTAAAAAAACATAAAAGCTACTTGATGGTGCCATTGTGCAGCTGTCTTTTGCCCATCAAGGCTGTGGAAATGTGTGTCTCTAGAATGTTACTGAATAAAACACTGAGGGAGAATTGAAAATATTTTATTGATGGGGGGACAAAACAGACATGTTGTGGAATTGTGTAGCTACATACTACATGTTATTTACTCTTTTGGTCATTCACTGAACATTTAAAATTTGCAGTGAAGAGTACTGTACAATCTCAATGCAGCATGATGTGACATCACATCTCAAGACACAGTGCAGAAGTGGCTTTACCTGTGCAAAGCTGAGAGCCCACTACTGACATTATACCACAACACATGCTATGCTGTGTTACAAGTGTGGTGTAACCATGGAAAAGGTGCGGCATTTTCGCAGCAGGGTGGGACACTTTTAAGTGCTACCACTATATATTAAAATGCAGTTCCTATTTTGAATGCTTACGTAAAATTTATAATGTAAGAAGACATTTTGAAGTCCCACATGGGTAAAGAGCGAGAAAGAGAAGGTGAGACAATCAGTAAGAAGCCTGTCCGCTCAGCAAAGCCAATTTTTTCAGGCCAACCACACTCGGGAAAATGAAAATGAAAAAAGGGCTTGCTACAAGGTGACTCAATTTATGGTCCAGCATGGAAAGCCATTTGCAGACAGTGACTAAAGTAGTCATTGTGCCCAGAAAAGCAGCAAGAATATAACAATGTCAGTCTTGCAAGGAACACGGTTGCCTGGTGAAATGAAGATTTGTCAGGCAAAGCATATGTATCTGACTTCTTTTCAATTGTGAGTGGTGAAGGCATGAGACTATGGACACTGCTCAGCTGTAATTGTTTTAGCGAGGAGTTGACAATGATTTATCCCGTTCAGTTCAGCTCCTTGACATAAAAAGCCTCACAGGCAAGACAAGAGGAAAGGTCACTTTTGAAGATGTGTCAGATAGCATCAATGAAAACAATCTCCCTTAGGAGAAATTTGCGTTGCATTCCAACTGATGGTGCTCTGACCATGACAGGTGAGCAAAAGGGAATGGCATCCCTGGTGTAGAGTAAAGTTAGGGAGTCTGGAGGAGAGGCCATGATATTGCATTGTATTATACATCAGGAAGCACTCTGCAGAGCCACCCAGCTGGGTGAAGTGATGAGTGCCTTGGGGTAAACTATTGGGCTTTCCTGGTGTAAACTGATACGGGGACATCATTTGTTGTGAAACATTGACTTTAAGAGGCAAATCAGTGCAATGCTGCACACTTCCCAACTCTGCAGGACATTATCTCCAGTTTTGTTTTCAGAATTTTGTGAAAATGCAGAAATATGTGCTCACATCACTGATCACAAAATTTTACCAGTGCTTTCTAGATTTGGCTGCCAATGAGAAGGACATTAACCTGTTTTCAAACCCTTTCTCTGTTTATGTGGAAGGAGTACAGGAGGACATGCAATTGGAGCTTATTGAAATACAATGTGATGATATTCCCCCGAAGTCTCCACCAGCAATCCTGTGGGGTTTGGAAAAGTCCAGATTTCCCCAGATGAGGCTCCATGCCAAAATGATGCTCAGTTTATTTGGCTGTACATACATATGTGAGCAAACATTTTCGCAGACTGAGGTCCAAGACGACTGACCTCTGTGATGTACTTCGAATCTCCACAACAAGACTTACACCTGATCTGACAGCAATTCCTCAGTCCATGATCCAGCATCACATTGGAGGTGCTATTTACTGGTGATTAAAATCTAATTGTGATAAAATAACATAACTATGTCCAGTGGTGACCGACTATAAACTGTGAGAATGAATCCTGGGAGAGAGCAAGAATGGCAAAAGCAAGAGAAGTTTCTGAAGACATTCTGTGTGGTTTACTTTAATTCACCATGGCTGGTCTGTGTTGTCAGCACAACTTTAAAAAACATATGTTATACAGTAAGCACACAAGTTACGTAAAGCTCTGTTCCAGATGACAGAGCTGTGGGGTAGAGAGTAATGTGTGATCAAAGAGTGAAGAGACAGAGGAGAGGCAGAAAAACTGAGAACCAAATGAGAACAGAAAGAAAACTATGAAAACAGAGGGAAACAAGTGCAAGATAGAAAATACTTGATTTTAACAATGTGTACACATAGACAAGCAGCTATATGTAGACAAGCAGCTGTGACATGAGCAGCATCGATCACATACTTGCCTGTGTATGTTGTGAGCACCTGCAGGATTTAAACCTGCAATAATTGATTTTTTTGGCCACTTTGGAAGCCACTTTGGACAGCAGAAACAAGTTGTGAACACATCACCTTATAAGTTGACATGGCAAACTTGCTAGCGAACAGCTGCTTATTTACACATCCAGCAGTTACAGAGCAACATTATCATTCATTTCATTTTGTTTTTGCCCATGTGGTGAATGTAAGTCCATTCAGTTTTGTTCAGCTCTGTTTTTGATCTCCACCAACTCCTGAGGGAAATATTTAGCTCTTTAACCACTAAATGCTCCACTATGTTCACCAGCTAGTCTCTAACTTCGTCTGTCTGCTTTTGGTGCTCAGAAGGTAGCATACAGTGGGTTTTTAGAACCTTTTTGCCAGGATCTGGACTTATATTTTAAAAATCTTAATTGTGGACTTTTTGTTGTTCCTGGTTTATTTTGAAGTTTGGTTTGTCTTGTTCCTGTGTGTTTCTGCCCTAGTGTTTTCCCCTTGTCTTGTCTTGATTATCTGTTGATTTGCTCCACCTGTTCTTTGTTACTCACCTGTATTCATTTCCCTCGTTAGTCTGTTTCTATTTAAGTCTGTCTTGTGCCTGTGTGCTTTGTGGTGTCATTACCCTATGTTGTGTGTGCTTTGTCTCGGTGTTGCCTGTTACCTACGTTTTGTGGTTTGTCCATTTTTGAAGATACCTTTGTGTTACTTGGCTTACCTGCACCGTGTAAGTGTTATAATAAACCTGGTAAACTTACAACAAGCCTCCTCCTCTGTCTGTGATTTGGGTCCTCTCCAATATGCCCCATAACACTTTTCTCTGAAAACAGCTGTGTGCTGTGACTGAAAACAATTTCGGAGGACGAATTACAGAGAATAACAACTATTTTAATGTATAGGATATATGGCATGTGAGTGTTGTATTAAGACCGACTTGAAAAAAATGTCCTTTAATTGCAGACATGTAGCATCAACTTCTGAGGACATGTGTGACCAACACTAAAGGAACACAAGATACACGGGGTAGCCATGACTAAACCTCAAAAACCAACTTTGACACACACACACACACACAAGCCTACAGTGTACCTCCATCCAGGCTGCGTGAGTTCCTCTTGCTGGAGGAGCGCTGGAACAGAGGAGCTGGTCTGTCAATCAGAGAGCTTGCCTGTCTGGTCTGAGCCTGAGTCCGACCACTGTAGCGAAACTTAGAGCCCAATGCCAGGAACTTCCTAGGAGTGGTGGCCATCTCAGTGGAGGTCAGCCTGCACATAAAGAACACTGAGACTGATCTTCTCATCTGACTCTGACTCAGGAAGCAACCAAGCATATTTAGCAAAACGTCCATAGTAAAACACTGTACAGCCATGTGAACAAACTGACTTAAAGAATACAATACCCTACCTGAAGAAGGTGTGATGTTCAACACACACTTTCCACAGCTTCTTGGCCGCCTTGTAATTGGGTAGTTTGAAGCCAATTGCACTCTCATACTGTTCCACCTGTTGAAACAAGAAACAAAAACCTGCTAAAAACAAGACTAATGAAATTAGCATTATGGTTTCATTCATGTTTTGGGTGGGTTCAGCATTAAACAATGAACAACAGATTTTATAGGTGGATGAATATTTGTTGAAATGATGAACACTGTACCTCAGATGGTCTTATTTTGATGAAGAAGCTGCTGCGTTTGTATGAGACCTTGAGGACTTTAGGCCAGGGGAAACGGTTTATCCTCAGTTTGTCTTTATAAACCATCAGACCACCGGAGCAAACCCCCAGCATGATGTCAACACCATCCAGATCCTGACAGAGACACCCAGAGAGACATAAAGAAAGATTTCCATTAACTGTCAACAGGATATGCAGATTTCAGAGAGATAAGACCTTTTGAGGGAACCTGGAATGAACAACATACAGAAAGCTCTTAAATGGGTGTCATATGAAAGGAAGTATATTAAGGTGTGTTCCGTTTTCCAAGTTCAGAATAAACCCGTGGAACTTGAAACATAAATAGACAGTGAGTTTGGTAGGGTCCTGTGGTCCAGTCTAGCATAGATGTTATATAAGGTGCTGAAGGTCCAATAAGGGATTTATGGATGGTGAGTGTCATATGGATCTCTGGTAATGAATCTGAAGGCAGAATGATAATCTGAGTCTAGAGGTTTGAGAGTGGAGCAGCAGCATGTCTGTAGATCATATCACCATAATCTAGGACTGATACAAAGACTGACCCAACTATACTTTTCCTACAATTCAAAGGGAAGCTGGATCTGTTTCTGTACAAAAATCCAATTTTTTTGTCACCGTTTGGTGATATGATGTTTAAATGTAAATGATTCATCAAGCCAAATACCTAGATATTTATACCCTGTGACTCTCTCATAATATTGCTACCATTCAGTGTGGATAGGTGAATCAATATCTCTTGCTCTAGAAAAAAGCACAAACTTTGTTTTGCTTACATTAAGTACTAGTTTAAGGTTGATAAGTGCATCTCAAAGAGCACTACAAGAAAGTTGTAGGTTCTTAACAGCAAATTGTACAGTCAGCAAAACAAGGATGGATAATCACCATTCCTCCAAATGATGTTCTGATCACAGAGAGCACCAGAGAGCTCTCCACCATATGATCAAAACCATGTCATCACAGATTTATGTCAGAAAAGCAACAGTTTTATCACATTTCCTCCCTGGATTGGCACATCCTGGCTACCTGTACCTGGCTAATGTATTCTGCCTGTATGCATTTAGTGTGTGCTATGGGTGTCAATTGACAAGCATCAAATGAAGCAGCACTTCGCAATGCGGGCGGTGTGTTACACTTTCACTTCACTTTAAGCTTTCACACCTAAACTGTTTGGTTCGGTTCCTCTAGCCTGGTGCAAAAGCTGTCAATCAAACCGACTAAATAACCATACCGAAACCACCTAAAACAGAGGGTCTCGCTCCAGTTCCAAGAATACTCTGCTGCGATGCATTTCGTGGTGTGAAAGCAAAGCAGACAAACCACATGACTTTGTGATAGTAAATTGATAATTGATAGATGTGATTTTTGGGGTACTTTCACACCTAACTTGTTTGGTTCGGTTCAAAGAAATTGTAGTGTGTTTGCCTGTTTGGTTCTGTTCATTTGGGCTGGTGTTGAAGCTGTCAGTCAAACTCTGGACCAAAGATTTAGACCACCTAAAAAGGTGCGTCTTGGTCTCTGGTGCGGTCCAGTTTCAGTCTGGACTAACAATTTTCATAATCAGTTATTTCTCGGTGAGTTCTTCGTGACACCAGAGAAGATAAATTAAGATAAATTAAAGCACAGCATGACCTGCTGTCAGTCGGAATTTCATGTGTCTCCTTGGGTCCATGTAGTGCTGATGATTTTGGATGATGTCACTAAAACTGTCCAATGAATGAAGGTACCTGTCAGTCCATATGACTTCCTCTGGATTTGTTTGTAATAAGTCAGCGTTAACACGAACCGTACCAGAACTAAAAGGCAACGATGGATCATTTTCTTCCTTGGTTTCAATTCAATTCAGTTTTATTTATATAGCGCCATATCAT